>OY735226.1:22663959-22678959 GCA_963457665.1 Thysanoteuthis rhombus
CCCCCTTGTGTCCCCCTCCCCATCCTCTTGCCCCCTTGTGTCCCCCTCCCCATCCTCTTGCCCCCTTGTGTCCCCTCCCTATCCTCTTGCCCTCTTACCTCCTTGAGCCCCTTCCCCATGTCTAGTCCAAGTTCAAGTCCTAGTCTTGATACATAGAAGATAGATTAATGAACAAGCCTAAATTCTGGTGGACGCAAACTGAGGGTTCAGTTCAGGATAAAATTACATTGCATATTGAACCTCTAGCAAACTTATCCGGGGGGCGGGGGAAGTTAAAAAAAATAAACCCAAAAAACATTTTCCCTAGTTTCCAAGAGGAGTATATGCGCAAAATAACACTGTGCCAAGGGCTGATACATAGTGCCTAGTGAATACAAGAATCCCCTGAACCAGACAACATCATTAAAACTTGTTCTCTCTCGGTTGGTGGTGATTAATTCTATACAAATGTTTGTAAATATTCTACAGGTTGGAAGAATTTGTAAACTTGAAGTGTTGGTGCTAAATTTTGCCTATTTCAATTATCAGAATTAATTCCTGCTGTCTTTTGCTTCCAAAGCAGTAATTAACTCGTTTTCTTTCGGGAAGATTATTCTAATGCACTGGTTGGCAATTGTCCTTGATGTACAATAACCAACATAGTTACCCTAATCCATTTTATCCATCTAGCTTAAGAAATTGGCAAATAGTAACTAGAAGTTCTGGCTTCAAGCCAACTCTTTCCATCCATCTGTGTAGAGTAATACTTTGTTTTTTTACCTCTGCCAATGAAATTGGAAGAGGTATATGTATTCACTCATGTCTGTCAGTTTGTCCATACAATATCTCCGAATGTTCTCAATGGGCCTTTGGCAAATTGATCAAATTTGGGGGCTGATCAGGATTTTCTTCTCCAATAAGAGATCCTTTTTTTCATTTTTTACCTACTTGTTTTTCCACACAATATCTCCAAAAGTTCTCAATAAATTTTGATGACATTTTGTGGAAGGTTGAGCCAGCGACTTCGATTACATTTTGGGGTGCATCCTTGATTTTTTTTTCTTTTTAGAGATACCTCCCCTTATATATGAACTGATTTTCATTCAGTTTTTGATGACAGTGATGTTGGCAGAGGTATACGCTCTTTGAGTGCATTTTAGTTTTATAATTGAATTAATGCTAATTGTTACTCGGAATGATGCCAGGCTTTCTGGCATGATCATATGCCAACCATGATCTTGACTCATTAACTGCAGAAGGTGGCAAGTGTAATAGTTATCCCTCGCAAGATAAAAGCCATGACTCACAGATAGAACTGAGTTGCCATCAATCACAATCAGTGAACCTAGGTTGTCACCCAGGGCATAAAAGTCCTAGGGATACACTCCAAACTAAAAAAAGATAGTCAATAGAAATACACCCATTTGGGAGGCACGGATTTCAACTCTAGCCTACGGGTATATGTACCTAAAAAAAAACATGGCACTCAAAAAGACGCAATTTTTTTTAAATAACGTCAAATATCAAACTGATTGTGGTTTCTTATTAACAAAGTTTATCTCTTTGTGGAAAAATGCTAACAATATCATTGTCTTCATATTCTGTTGCAACTGTGTAGGGTGATTATTGATGGGTGATAACAACACAATTTTTCACAAAATAACTCCTAAAATTTGTAAACATGGATCCAAGTTCACGAATTTAGTATTTTATAAGGGATAGATATCTCATCCTTGCTACTCCAAACAGAAAATCTCTGTAGAACCCAATGATTGAATGATTAACACTAAACATGTACCAAAATGCATGTTGTCTTTGTATTTTTTGAGGTACATGGAAATTTTTTTCTATGTAAGATTATAATGTCAAATACCCTGTACTAACTAAAAACCTTTGTCACATGAACAAAAATGTACTCACAACTGATATATCATAAGAAATAAGCAACAGCAGTCTTCATTAAGATGCTGTCCACAGGGCCATTTGCATCAACCAGGAACCTTGGCAGCATACTGATTGACTCCTTCCCTGCATTCAATACTTCATACCATTTACCCGCTATCTATTATTCTGGGGTCAAGGACTCAAGGCTCTCTCATACTTTCTTGAGCTGTGATATTGCACTTTCAGATTCATTGGTAAATTCATCTCCACCAGTTCATGTGTCGTTTCTGAATGACTTCCAATTTCATTGTGCCTATTTTGAGGTGCAAGTAGAGCTAGCTTTCTAATGCTGTGGATATGAAATTTCAGTATAAGTTTGCATTTTATATACTGTCAAACAATTTAGTGTGAAGAAAAGCAAGAAAAAAATTGTGGGGGAATATGTCCATGTGTCTTTTCAGATACATGTGGGGGGAGGGAGAAAAAACAAAAACTTCAGCTACTACTAAAGGTATGGTTCTTGTAACATTTGTGGTAAATGTTATGAGATATGTTGGAAGAAATTTTTGTAGATTGGTGCATACAATAAAAAAAAAAAAAATCAATTCCCCTCTGATTTTATGCAAGAAGCAAATTTTGCATATCTATTGAGGTACGTATACCTGCAGGGTACATTGAACCCTTGTGCAAATTTCAAGTTTTGTGTCGGGCACAAGAAACCCTTGCACCAGCTCTGATCATAATGTAACAGAAATTTTATCAAGCTAGCCATGATAGAAATTTCTTTCATCAGCCGTTAATGGTAATATTAATCTGAATGATTGTTTATTAATGAGAACTTTGTAGACTTTGTGCAGCTGCTGTCATTTTTTTTTAGCTTACTTTGAAACTCTAGTGTTATTCATGTATGACATGTCCATGAAAGGAATTACTGTTTTAGCTTTCATGTTTCGAACATACAGTAGTCCCTCTTATCCTTGATTATAGTCACCCGCAGTCAACCACAGATATGAACAAATCATAAGTTTTACTTGAGAATGGTCCTAAAGCTCATAAGTAATGATGATGGTAATGTTCATACTCTGAAGAGAATCTTTGAAATACTTCCTTCAAATGAAAAGGTGAAAATTGTCAACTTGATAAAGAAAGGACAAAATTGTATGGTATGTTTGCCAAGATCTGCAGTAAGAACAAATCTTTTATCTGCCACATAACTTTTATCACAATATATTATTATAATTGCTATCGTTTATTATTGATTATTTTAATTATTCTTTAATTGTGCCTAATTTATGAATTACACTTTATCGTAGTCATATAAAGGTGGAGGAAAAAACAGTCTGTATAGGGTGTGGTACTATCTATGGTTTCAGGGATCCGTTACTGTTCTTGAAATATACCTCCGGTGATTAAGGGGGGGGGCACTGTATACTGTCAATTCCACAATTGTTAGGCGACCTTGATCCCAAGGGAAAAAAATCAAGGGTTTCCATATGCCCCTATTGAAAATGCCAGAACAGTAATTTCCCTTCTTTTGTTTTTATTTATAAACTATTTTACCCATGACGTAGAAAAAATGACAAAATATTTGAATGATTCGGCAATTGCATTTTACCAGGAAAATATCAAAAACCGTATGATGCTTTGCATTCTCTTGTTTATGTTTCAACCAGAATGAACCCAGATTTTTATGTATTAGCAAAAAAAAAAGACTGGGAAAAGGAGATTATTCAATAATAAACATTTTATAGCTATCTTCCTTGACAAATGTTACAGACAAAATTGTGTATTATGTAAATTGATAGCATAAAAAAATTATACATCTTCATTATTACTATTATTCCATTACTAGTTTTACTTCATCTTATTATTGTTGCTTTTCATCTCATTTTTTTTAATTTTCACCTACACTACCATACTGGCAACTCTGATCTTCTATTTGTCTTCACACCTTCTTACAACAATATAAGTCTTGACACTGATACCTACTGCTCAATTTGTAAATATAACATATCCATGTTAACACCCTCCCATAGTCATAATACAAGAGGTCACAATTTTAAGTATCAACTACAACACCATTTAGGTGTCGGTAACACTAGATGTATGAACACTTTGAAAGTTTTCACACAAATACAGAAAAATGTAACTACAGTCAATGCATTTGAACAATATTAGGGCAATGACCTCTCTATGCCAAACAAATACATACTATACTAACTCTGATGCAACATTGCATACAGCTGCTGCAGAATGAAATGAATGCCAACTAAACATTTGGGCCTAAAATTAGCTTTGCTTGAAATGGCCTCAATTAATGATGAGAATACACTCTTCATTCCAACTTTTGTTTGGGCAATTGAATCTCTTCTCTTTGTTCTTGATGTTTCAAGCACAATGTTTCAGACAATCTATTCAAGAAAAGAAGCAAGCTCCTGCTTATCATTTTTGCTTTTTGTCCTGACATTCTTGGTTGATACACTCTTTGAATGATTTAATTTTTATTTCGAGCAGTTTGTTTGAATATTTGAATCGTATGTACCGACCCAGAATGTTGTAATGAAAAGCATGATTAATTAGATGAAGCAAAATGAGAAATAAAATAGTGAAAATGCTCCACCTGAAAAAACAAAAATTACTATTGATGGTTTATGAGACTAAGTTTTTTTTCCAGTAATAAAATAAGTTTACCTCTATGAATTAATTTTTACTATTTCTTACCTTCATCGTGAAAGTTTAGTTGCTTTTATCACAAGTTAGACTCTGGCCATCTCTTTATGGCAGCAAGCGAACAGTGCAGATCTGAATTAACGAGTGAGCTTCTAGTAAGATTGGAACTTATGACGTATTGTAACTCATTGGAGAAACGATGAGGGGGGGGACAAAGGGATGACAGCAGCATGAAATAAAACAAACTGCTACTTTTATCACTATTTTATGGGCGATTTAGCAAATATATAGTTATTTTCTAGCCAGTTCAAGATTAGTATAGCCATGGCTATATTAATATAGCCATTTTCCCCCATTAAAAATGGCCATAAAAACGCTAACTGCTTTTTAGCACATTTTGGTGTTTTTGACATTTTTTTGAGTTTGATTTTGTGTGAAAGAATTTTTGGATTGGCAACAATAGGGGTGACACTCGGGTGACACCAACCGGAGGAATGCCACTGTTGTAATTGATTGAATTAATTTTGACCATTTTTTACATCTGAAATTTTAAAACTTTGTTTTTTATCACTACTTCAAAACAAAAAAAAATTATCTGTTTACCACATCAGAACATATTACCGTATTCTTTTCATTTGTTTTTTGTTTTTGTTTGTTTTTTATTGTTGGAGATTTTTTTTTTGTTTTTCTTGTCTTTGTTTTCCTTAAGTCTTTCTTTAGTGGTGACCTTGAAATTACAAAGGAATTCCTGATAGAACTTGACAAGTTGATACAGCTTATTGAATCTCCGATATTTGCATGTAAGTACCTTTGAATTCATATTTCTATTTTTTTTTTTTTGCTTCTTGCATCTTTTAGGTTAGTCTGGCACAAGGCCAAGAAAGAATGGTGTTGGTGAGGAAGAGCATTCCACCAGGAGAAAGAGCCTGCCTGTTTGACAATTTGGCATTCAAAATGAAAGTCTGTTACCAAGACTTGAGCACCATCCATTGACATGGGTCTCGCGTACTGATCCAACTCATCTTGTCTTTTTCTTTCTCCTCTTCCTTCCTTCCTTCTTTCCTCCTCCTTCCCCTCCTCTTATTCTCCCTGTTCTCCCTATCCCTGGCCCTAAAAATGATAATAAAAGTTTTTTTAAAGTTTATAATAATGAATTTATAAGAATGAATGTAAATAGTTATAATTCTTATGTCCTTTCTTTTATGTTATTAGCCTTCTATTGTTATATAAAAGACCCTGTCCCAAAGTGAACACGATTGGTGACTTTCTTTCAATGTGTTTCTTTGTACAGATTAAAGGCTTAGGCCTTTTTTCTGCAACTGCAAATTCATTGCTGAAGTCCTTTCATCACCATCAGCCTTTTAGCATCTGTTGTTGGACATAGACCTTCCCCAAGATTTGCCAGACCTCTCTGTTGTGCAAATCACAGAACCAGTACTTTCTGGATTCATCTAGTTTTTCATGCCATCTTATTTTCTTTTGGCCACATTTTTGTGTATGATCTCTGGGGATCCATGTTGTGAGTCGTGATGTCCAGCGGTTGTCTGGAATTCTCATTACATGACCAGCCTATTGCCATTTGACTTTTCTAATGGATTCCATGATATCTTGGACTCCTCTTTTATACACTAACACTATGCACTGTCTTGTAATCTCTCCATGTGATGTTGAGCTTGATTCTCTCCTGTCTATTTTATGTTGGAAAGACACGTACTTCAAAACTCTCACTTCCGCAAATGTATCTGACTCAAATAAATGCTGATGTTGGTTGAACTCTGTTAAAGTTGACAATGAGTGTAACTGTTTTTTAACAGGGTTCAATGGCCTGGTATGATTGCTGCTTCATGTTGCAGTCAGGACAAAGTGGAATAAAGAAAAAAATCAGTACTCACTCTTGATCAAGTACAAGAAATTTTCTATGACTGTGTGAATAGCAAATGCTAACATTTACAGCAATGGCCACCCTTATTTCCCTCCCTGCCCTGTGTGTGCTTGCACGCATGTCAGGCATTGAGATGGTTCTAATATAAGCAGAATTAAAATGAAAGGAAGCAAAGAAATCTACTAGGTTCTGTCAAGTTGTTTATTCTTTTGAGTTGATGTGTGTGTGTGTGTATATATATATATATATATATATATATATATATATATATATATATATATATATATTTATTTTATATATGCACATGCACTCACACACTCGCTGAAACCCGCCCTATCTGGCTGTTTCCATGTAGTATGTATATTGAATTGAAAGTAAGAGTTCAGTTTAGCATTATAATTACATTGTAAATAGACCCCCCCTAACATTTAGAAAAAAAAGTTTTTCTCAAAATATTTTACTTTAAAAAAATCTCCTAGGTCCATTGAGTATAAATGCCAAATTTAGAGCTGTGCTAATGTTTAAGGATGGAGAAACAGTGACAGACAGCCAGTTATATATATATATGATTATTCTTTATAGAAGATATTCTACGTAATCTTTTTTGTTTGATTGCCTGCTTTGTTCTGTCTTTCTTTTTTTTCCTTTTTTTCTCTTTTCTTTATTCTTTCTTCTTTTTTCATCTTGTTACTTTTTTCTTTTTCTCCTTCTTTTTCTTTTTTTTTTTCCCCCTTCTCAGTAAGATTCCACTTAACATTTTTTTTTGTTATTGCGCAAATCAGGAAAGAAAAAGGAAGAAAAAGAAATTACTTGATGATTTTTTTTTCTTTTTGTCTTATCTATTTCTGTAATGTTTTTGGCCCACTTTTGTTGTTCTGTTACGGTGAGGCGAAATTATGGGAAAGATATTTGGTTTCTCTTTTATCCTTGTGTTTTTCTTTTTTATTCATTAACAGGAGGCAATAAAAAAAATGCCAAAAATAAGAATGAGTGGTCTTACAGAAATGTGTGTATGTGTTTGTAATATATGTGTGTGTGTGTATATATATATATATATATATATATATATATATCCTGGAAACTTAACCACTGAAAAACAAATTCAGAATAGCATAGAGGTCAATGGAGAGAGCAATGTTAGGAATAACTCTTAGCGATAGAAAAAGATCAACATGGATCTGAGTGAAGAATATTGTGTAAGTAAATTAACAAAAATAGAGATGGGCTGGGCACATAGCAGGAAGAATGGACAACTAAGGGAGCTTCACTGACTGGGTTGACTAACAAGGACCAGTTTGGTCTAGGGCGAGAACGCAGCAGACAAGAGTTCCCGTGTCAGGCAGTTGGGTCAGGCTCGTTAATAGTGCCTATACGAAACTTTGATCAATATAATCAAACGCTACAGATACCTTAGTCTTGGAAAGCATGGCTGTAACAAAAAGACCTGGTCTTTATTTTACAAGGCACAGTTGTGCAACATTGGGCATAAATAACACTCTATTACATACAGTACTTATGATGTTTTGGTATAAAAGAGAATTTGCTTCTATCCGTGAGTCAGACCTTTTATCATGCTATCGACCAGGGCTTTTATCTTGTAATGATTAACTATTACTCTTTGCTAACTGCTGTAGTTAATGGGTTAATAAATAGAACTTAGAATAGGAGACAAGAAAGTGTTCTGTTCAATTTTCAGTGCGAGTTTGATTAGGATATTAATCTTAATTACCAAAGAACAGAGAATTCTAAGTTTTCATGTTTCTAGGAAAAACAAAAACCCCATTGATATTCAATGAATTTTTTTCTATTTTTGTTTATTGCTGTAGACCCCTTGTGGAGCATAGGGCTATAACCATTCTGCTGTGGTTTCAGTAGCAAGTTGGTTTTTATGGGGTGGAGTTGCTCGCCCAATGCCCTCCTCTCCCCCTTTTGGACTAGCTATAGCAACAGCCAAAATATAGGTTTTTTTCTATCAGAGTAACCATCTCTTAGTTAGATTGCTTTACGGGGGTAAATAACTAAATCTGCCTTGCTGTTTACCCACAGCTGGAGGGAGATGTGAATTGATGCCATTCCCAAGGGCATTAATGTAAAATGAACATGGCCTCCGCCAAAACTTGAACTCTTGCTCACTGATTTTGTTTTCCATGCTGGTAACTGTTATACCACTCTTCACCTCTCTGCAATTTTTTCATTTAGTCAAGAGAAATTGAACAGTATACGTAAGTTGTTTTTATCTTGGTTGTTCTTTTTTATTCAATATTTTGTTGGTTGTACCCTATGGCCTTCCTGGGATGTGTGTCGTAAACAGATTGAGGAAGGGTTGGAATGTTGGGACTGTAGCCATCTTCAATGCATCGTGGCTGAATGTCCTCTTTCCACGGTCTTATGTCCGGCTGGAGTCTTGCTCTAGGCCATGGTTTTGATGATGTCTAATTGTTTTGGGAAAGTTAGAAAGGTTATTCCAAACTCACACTGGAGTTAGAAATATGCAGACTGTCCAAGCCGACGATTTGGAAAATGTAAAGATGAGAACAACAGTCGGAAAAGATTTATGTAAAGTGATGATTGCACGTCTCAAAGATTCTGTCAGAAATTGAACAATGTCTTGTGGTTCCCAGTTATATGCTGTAACCTCTCAACTTCCAACAACCAAACACCTTCAATCCTTGTTTGATGTTTTTATTGACTGGTTTTCTAATCATAACCTGTAAGCTCTAGTTCAACATTATCTTTATTTGTTGCTACCTTATCTCTCTGTGTGTACCTAAGTGAAGTGTTCTTGCGGAAGCCAAGGTATTTAGATATTAAAACTAATGCCAAATCTTTTCTTTTTGGAGGGCCATCTTGTTTTTTTTCTTTTGATCAGCTTTTTTTTCTTTTGATCAGCTTTTTCTCCAGGTATGTTATTAAACATAGGCCTCTGTTCCTCAAGTATAAAACACATGGTGGCATAGTGATAACCCTTATCCTGCCATGCTGGCCCATGACGTACTGGTAAGAGATTGCGGGAAGAGATGGATACATGCATTTCCCAAGGGCATCAGTGCAGAGTGAACAGCAACTCTCCATCCCATTCCACGTGCCATTAACTGTTTGGCCATTCATGCCTCTTATCTCCCTGTGCAAACCCGTGCCAAAGCACTTCTTTCTGAAGTGCAATCTTTTGTTTGTTTGTTTATTGGACATTAGCCTCCTTCCTCAAAGTTTAAGACTGTGAACTGAAGTGGTCTTGCCCAAGCCGAGGTGTTTAGATATTAAAACCAATGCCAAATCACTTCTTTTTCAAGTGCTATCTTTAAAACACATAATAAACTGATGACTACGACTGATGGACCCTTAAGCCTCTTTGAAGTATCACTTGATTGATTTGTTGATTTTTATTAAAGTTTTTTCCTAATATGTTGCTTATATTACAACCATTTTTCTTATATGGCATTGCATAGGTAAATATATACAAACTAGTTGTTTACATAACCTGAGTAGGATTTATCAAACAAATGTGCCAAAACTTTACTGTACCAATGCTTACATTTATCATGATCTTCACCATAGCTTGGCTTAGATATCTTGGTCCTTCACCAGGGTTTTAGCCAGTGTTCTCACTAGCCATATAATAGCTAATTCCCGATAGAAACCTTGTTCGAATTTCCCAAATGTTCTGATCATTTCGGCTGTTTTTGACTTTTCTGACCATTTTTTTTTTTTCCCCAAATACAAAAATGCGGACCTCAGAAACCACTAAACGTGGGGAAATCAAATTCCTGGCTAATACCCTGTCCACTTTATCCCAACCACTGAGCCAAAACTGACAGTACAAAAATGTTTTATTTTTCATATTTTATATTCTCCAGATTTTACATGCACATGAATGTATCAGGAATTAGGACACTAGTTCCACTGGTCACTGCTGGCCAGTTTTTAAACATTTACTCCTGATTATTTAGATGGCAGTTGTACATATCAGATAAGGTTCTCATACACTTGAGGGAGTGGGGGCTGTTTATGTTAGGGGCAGTAATTTTCCTGTGCTGGGGTTAGTGAATGCTACATGTATGGCCTTCACTTGAAAAATGAAGGAGGGGGATGCAATGCTTAGTCTAAAAGGATGGAATATGTGCCATAAAATTTGATATTTAACTCCTTAGTTTATCAATTAGAAACCGTCAATCGAAAGTGTCATCATAGGTTTCTTCAGTTTTCAAGTTGATCTGGCTGGCTGTGTATATATATATAGGTGTGAGGTGTACAAGCTGCATCAATGAGGCTACATGGCTGAAAATTTGAACATTTACCCCCCCCCCCATGGTTTTAGTGGGGGGGGGTCAGTTTGTAGTATAACCTTAGATTAAATTGATCCATTCGTTTGTGTCCGCTTATTTTTTTTTTGTTTTTTTTTAATTCAGACTTTTTAGAGATTTCTGCTCAACAAAATGCAAGGGAAATAACTCATTTATTGATCAAGGTTTTCCAATGTTTTTATTGATCATCCCCAACACGGCATATTACCAAAAGATGTTCGTCACGTGATAGTTTCTATTGAGTGACTACCTAGTACTGTTTTTCTGTTCTTTAGAGCATGTTTTTTTGTTTTTTTTTAAATAAATTGATGATATGTAATACATAGAAATCATAAAACTGCCTCTTTTTCCTTTACTCAGTCCAGTTGCTATAAACATAGACAGCCAATAAAAACTCTCCTAATGCAGACGCCAAACATCCATAATTTTATCCCTCTAATGCAGTTGCATAAAAACATGTATATATACCAGTGGTTTTGAAACTGGGGCCTGACAAATAATCCTCAGGGGTCTGCAGCACTGTTCCCTTTAAATCTGATATTGTGAATCTTGTGGCTGTGAAATATCATCATCCATTGCACTGCTTTTGGAAACCATAATTATTGCACACAGACTCGCAACATATATCAGAATTTGCATAAATGTAAACCATTTAGAATAAATATGATTTTTAAAGGTCAAACGTTGATGGCTGTTGTAGTTCATTAAGTAGAGTCTAAAAGCTAAATGCTAAAAATAGGGTTCTACCAGAATATTTCCTTTATAGAAGTGTTTTTTTAAGTTTCAAAACCACTAATATTTACAATGCATATTTATTTGAATTGCTTTGAATTTTTTTTTTCCTTAGTACAGCCATAGAAACTCCATATTATGGTTGATGTGGCATCAGCCGTCTCTGCCTGGGTTTTGCATATCACAAGTTTTTCTCTTGGTTTGTGATATGTGAAATAGACTTAGAGGTTACAAGCACCTGAAGTGGTGTTACTTGTTTCACTACCCAGTATTTCACCTATTGTTGGAGGTGGAGGAGAGATGGACTCATGCCTTTCCTAAGATACCTGTGTTTGAAAGTGTTTTCATTCCATCCCTATAAATGCATCCTTTATTTTCTGAAGAATGTAATGCTTGAAAATTGAAATTCGAAAAAGAGAAGAAATAGATCATCTTAGTCACCCAATAGAAACTGTCACATGACATATGTCTTTTGGCCGCATGCTCTGTTGGGGGTGAGTAATAAATAAGTTAGTCTTCTAGCATTTTGTTGGGAGGTGATCACCAAAAAAGTCTGATTTTTTTTTTTTTTTTTTTAAAGAGACCAATTTAGCATAAATTTACATTGTAAATTGCCCCCCCCCCCGAAAACCTAATTTTCAAAAAACAAAAAAAGAATTTATTTGTTAACATAAGGAGTAAGTGTTTGAATTTTTAGCCCTTTAGTTCCATTGGTGCTGCCTCTACATGCAAGATATATATATATTATTGTGTCATCCACAGACAGCTGTTTCAATGTATTACATCTCTTCAGTGTGGCTATAGACTTTCCATTATCCCATCCAGTACTGTGAGGCAGAATTGAAACCTTCACTTCAGACCCGTAGGCCGATATCCTACCTCTGGACTGTGGAACTGGACAGTCAGTAAGGCTGAATTTAAGCGATATATCTATTTACACAGAAATCCTTCATCCATCAGAGTGCTCTATTCCTATGGAAGAGCATTGCATAAGCTTGCGATGGATGAGTTACCGCACTTAAAGAGTGCTCAACCCTGAATAGAGGAGCATTGATTTTTTAATATTTATGGCAGTGCAAGGTATATATATACCTCGTACTGCCATAAATATTGTTATAAATGAATCAGTCGATTAAGGGGAGAGTAAATAATGAAAAGTAAGATCGGATGTTTTTATTAACTATGCTTTGAGCATTACAAAAATCAGCAAATTATTCTAAATGCTTTAGTTTGTAACTCACGCACTGCTTCAATCAGGCTTTTTGTCAATTTTGTATATACAATTTTCATTGGAAAATTGGTGACAACTTTCACCAAGAAACATTTAAGACATTCCGAATAAGATTGTCTTCTGCTACAAGCAATCTTTTCAAGTTCTGACCACAATTTTTAATCTAGAGGATTAAAATCTGGACTTCAAGAGGGACAATCCTCCAACTTGATTAAATCTAGAACGTTGACCCTCAGCTAATGTTGAGTCACTCTTGCCTTGTGAGCTGGGGCAGAATCCTGTTAGAAGTTCAATTTTTTTTTGTGGAACTTGGTGTCATAAGGAAGTTCAATGACCAAGAGTATTTTTGAGGTACATATGAGCAGTTGTTTTGACTCCTTTCTCACAAAAATGAAGTTGAGTAACACCTTCATAACTCAGAAGCATCCTTTGAGCTATAAACATGATTTTGGTGATTGAAACCCTCTTAATTTTTCAAAATCTTCTCATCAGTGAAAACTATTCTTTTGGCTATATACCACTGAAACAATAATCTCTGCTCTCTGATTTTCATCATAGTTAAAGTTAGCATATGTCCAGTTCATGTTCAGTGAATCTCTTTATGGTACGATACACAAATATCCTATTGATCTCAAGTGGTTCGAGCAGTTTGAAAATAGCAGAAGATTCATGACCAGGCTTATGAAGGTTAATCACTGTGATTCTGTTGACTTTATCAACCAATTCCATTGTTAAACTAGATCATACAACTGATAATAAGAAGAACAGAGAGTTAGCAACTTTTCTGTTGACAAAACACCATTAATCATATGAAAAATTTTGAACAAATGGAAGAACAAGGTACGCATACATAGCAAGCCAGACCAACTTAAAAACTGATGAAACCTGTGTTGACAGTTTTGGTTTACAGTTTCTTGTTAATCTTTTTTGTTGGATGTAAGATCTTTTTTGTGACATTTTCTGATGGTATATCTCAAGTTTTTTTTCTCTATTTCTTCCCCAATCTTAATTTCATAATCAAGTCATAACATGTCAGTGAGGGGCTCCTAAATCTTTGTTTACTGTCTAATTGACTTTACTCCCTCCCCCATACCTGCTGCCAGGTTGCAATCTTTTTAGTTGCAATTATGAAGTGCAGAGAACCTGTTACTTACTATATTTCTCTCTTTATAGAAACTGATATCTGTTGGGCAATTTATTACAGTAATACCTCAGATAGTGCTCTAGATACATTCCTAAGAAATGCAGTGTTAAACAAAACAGTGCTGTATGGCGTCATTAAACCAGCATGAATAGAGATAGCAGCTCTCAGTACTTGGAGTTGCAGGCCAATTTCCACTCATGATTGGTAAAAATCTGTTAACTTGTGAATAGACAGCAAATTTTACGAGAAATCTGAGTTTATTTGGGAGCATGCACAAGTGTGAATCATAGTTTCTCACACATTAACATAGATCTATTATAATGTACAGTGTGGGGAAGCAAAACTTGCTGCGACCCTCAAAACTGGCTTATTATATATCAATGTGCCTATAAATACGAAAGGATATCGATAAAATTCATTGATAATATTGGAACAAATAATTTTTTTTGTAAAGCTGCATAACTCTTGAACAAAGAGTCCTTGGACAACTGGGTCCACGCGCTCCTTAATGGTAGCCCTTAGGATATTGATGTTGGGGTCAGGTCTGGACTGGAGGAGTGCCAGAAGTCTGCTGATCAGAAATCAGTGAAGTGAACTTTTGCACCTTCTTGGCTGTGTGGCTGAGAGCACCATCCTAGATCAACACATAATTGCCCTCTGGGTAGTTGGTACCTCAGGATCTTGTTGTAGGCATGAAGAAGAAAAGAGGCTTTTTTTTCGTGCCCAAGGCTAACATACCCTGAACAATGACCTCAGCTGGATGTTTGATTCTGAACGTGACTTCAACATCAACTGTTAACTCTGCAAGGTACTGGTCTTTTTGAAAAAAAGTCAGAGATAATTTTAATTGTACTCATGGTTCTTGAAGTACCTGAAAGCATTCTTACACCTTTTCAGCTCCCTTGCCTTCACGGACTCTGTGGGGAGATGCCTTGTATGGTGTACGATTTAAGGCCCAGGTTGTCATCTGTGAATATTCTGATGATCTCATGCATGGGTGTTGGCTCCTTTGCAATTTTGGTCTCAAGGGCGTTATTAAAGTCCCGCTTCCACTTCTCATTGACCTTGCCCATACCAGGCTTCCTGTGGTTGCCGTTCCCCATATCTGTGGTCTTCTTGATATTGTAGACAGTGTGCAAGGATATACCAACTATGTTGGGGATGCCTTTAGAGTTGA
>OY735226.1:22683959-22906459 GCA_963457665.1 Thysanoteuthis rhombus
TTACAAATTTCTCTCTCTCTCCTCTCTCCTATTTATGCATACGTGGGTGGAAAAGTGGGTTTCCTAAAAGCATTAGTACAAAGTGAATGTAAACTGCTTCGCCCAAAACTCCAACAATTATAATACTCAAGTTTATACATTGGCATCTCACTACTAACTGAGTAAGCCTATGGAAGAGTGTCTCTTCATGCATGCATTGTTAGGTGTTAGGTACCCTCTGATCAGTTGCCAAGATACATCAAGGCTATGCAACCAATTTTTGAAGTATCAAAAATGGCTGAATATTTTACAGACCCACCACGTATAATGCGCATATTAAAATGTTCTTTGTACTCCTATTACTTGCACTGTTTAGATGAACATTCATGTGTATTTATGGGCATTTGTTTCAAGCTTAAACATTTATGCATCCATATGGACTTGTTCTTCTCTATGTAGCATTAAATGTTCTGAATCTCCTTGCCTATCGAATCACCGTAATCCCACAAATGGCCTGCCTGTCTGACCAACCAACCAACCAACCAAGTAGGTTACAGATTCTTCTCTTCTCTTTGGTTGACCGTGGGTCAGCCTGTATGTTTCTCTGGGCACTCCCTGGTTACATTTTTGGGGCTGTAACCTTGAAAATTTGCATATGTACACCAGTAGACACCATCTAAAAATATGTTTTTTGTTTTTTCAAAAAAGTGCTTTTTTTGGATCTTCAATGTCATTTAACACCAACAATGTCCAAATTTTGTGCTGGTATTTTCTTGAAGATATTAGATCTATTTTTTTTAGATTATCAGTTGTGGTACATGCACTGGCTACGGTGATTCATTTATGCAAGGTACAGATATATTTTTCATAAAATTTTACATGTGTACTCCATAGGATATTAGAATTTGGCTGCTTTTTGTATTCCATTGATTTGGACATTTTTTTAGAACAAAACATGATGTGTCAATTTTATTTTTTTTCAGATTTGCGTCTCCAAATGCTGGATGTTGAGAACAGCCAATACTTGGTGAAAAGCTTGTATGGAATTCTAATGCTGCTTCCTCAGTCGGAAGCCTTTCGCATTCTTCTTGCGCGTTTGCAATGTATACCACACTTCCACCTGACTCCACCTGAAAAGAGGTAAGGCAATGCTTTTCTAGACTAGCATCCTCATCATTTTCATTAGTTTTTTATTATTTTTTCATTGGACATAGATCTTTACCAGGATTTGCCACACCTCCCTATCGTGGGCGTCGCAGAGCCAATCCTTTCTCAGTTTGTCTACTTTGTCTCTCCACCTTGTATTCTGCCTGCCTCGGTGATCTCTGGGGATCCTTGTCGTGAGTCGTGATGTCCATCGATTGTGTGCCATTCTTGCAACATGACCAGCCCATTGCCATTTGAGTTTTCTAGTGGATTCTATGATATCTTGGACTTCTGTTTTCTCCTTGATATACTGTGCTGTCTTGTGATCTCTCCATGTGAGGTTGAGCCGGATTCTTTCATGTGCTCATTGCGTGTTTCTCAGTTTGAGGGTCAGTCTCTTGGTTAGGTTTCATGTTTCAGCTACATAGGTGACTATCAGGAGGATGCATTAGTTGTATTCTCTTTTTTTCAGGATTAATGGGATTTTCTTGTTTTTGAAGGTTGATATTGCTCTGTCGGAGGCTGTCAAATGATGGGATTATTTATGTACGCATCGGCACTCCTACTTAGGATCAGAGTATATGTGCTCTTTGTATGAAAGTGTCGCTCCTTGGCTCTCTGCCTGGGATTTGAGTATAGAATCTGTGTCTGCCGAGGGTTAAAATGTAACCGTTGACACTTCTCTGTAAGATCAGAGTATAGTATCTGTACATTATTTGGAAAGTGTTATATGTATACACAAAAATATATCAACAGTTCTTGCATCATAAATGTGTGTGTGTGTGTTCATGCACATATATAAATGAATATCTACTAAGCACTACTTAATCTAGCACAAGACCACAATTGTGAGGACCCCTTAATGACGCTGGCTACCAATTCCTCTATGGTAGGTATTTTGTGATATGTATATTCAGCCACCACAGACACACTCGCGTGTGTGTGTGCGTGCATCTATTAGTATAATGCCAGTGTTTGTTTGGTTGGTTGTATGCATCTTAAGGCCGGCCTAATAGCTTGAGCCTGGAAGCTGAAAATCAGTCTATAAGGGTAGCTTGACTTGAGGATGAACATGAAGTAGGTGCTGCTGATCTCTGAGATCAATTTGTACGAACGCTTTTATGAGAGGCAAGAATAGGAATAAATGATACTATAGATCCTGAAAGAACTTTTTGATTCAAAAGAATTTGCGTACCGTAATTATATAAAATACTACCATATTTGAAAAAAATGATCTTTTTTTTCTCGAAAAATTGAAGTAAATTGTAAGAATAGAATTTCTGTGTAAATCCTATTATTGTTTGTTTATGTTATTCTTTTTGCGAATTTTACAAAGATAAATAGAACTATTTTCTTAATTAACTGGGTGCAACAATTTTGATGAAATAACATTCCAACCTTTTTGGAGCAATTGATAGAAAGTATAATGAACTCAGATGATTATATCCATTTTAGATATTTTGAAACCTAGGCAAGGACATATACTTCTGTTCCTAATATATATAATGTGTGTGTGTGTGTGTGAATACTTCTTGGTGTTAATTTTGGTTTCATAACAGAATGCTTTTTATCCATCGTTTTTATTTGAACTTCTAAAAGTATGAAACATGTTTGACTAGTTATCGAAAGCGAATGCTTCGTACCTGTGTATATTTGTGTTATAAAACTCAGTGATTGTAGTTTTTATGTTTTGGTGACATTTCTGTACCAAGGCAGGTAAGGGAGTGTCTGCCTGCATTTGCATGAACAGACACAGGGTAGGAGCGTGCTGATTACTCGTCACTTCACAAACTAAGTCTCTCCTCCTCTTTCCTCCTTTATAGCCTTTTCTGACTGGCACAAGAGATTACGTTCCTTTGACTCTCAAGCTGGGGGTGTCATGCCTTGCAAAGAATGAAGTATTTGCATATGTGCTTGGCTCATGGGACGAGGTGGCGTGAGCGCTTGAGGGATGAAGCAAAGTTTGCTGTGACTGTTAAAGAGCAGCTTCCTTTTAATTGGAAACCGTTTTTTTTAATCTAAAGCTAATAATATTTGTTTCTTCTCTTCTGCCTACTTAAGACTTGTATGTTGTTGCTTCTTAAACCTGTGGTTCCTAAACTGAGGTCTGTGGCCTCCGGGAATATGGGGAGAGGTGGGTTTCACAAAAGTCTTTGAATTATGTCTGAAATTTCAAGAGGCTGCAAAGTGTATAATTATTTATGATTAGACTGATAAAAAAAGAAGTACTTCTCTTCTGTCTAACAATGTATTTATGTGAAACCAGATTTTCTGGGAACCATCATCATTATCAATCTTTTATCATCTGTCATTGGACATAGACCTTCCCAGGATTCATCAAACCTCTCTATCATTGGCATCGTGGAGCCAATACTTTCTGAACTTGTCTAGTTTGCCATCTTATATTCTACAGGCACTGGTTTTGCATTTGACCAGCCCATTGCCATTTGAGTTTTCTAATAGAATTTATGATGTCTTGGACTCCTGTTTTCTCCCTAATGTATTGTGCTGACTTGTAATATCTCCATGTGATGTTGAGCATGATTCTCTCATGTGCACGTTGCATGTTTCTCGGTCAGTCTTTTGGTTAGGTTTCGTGTTTCAGGTCCATTGATGACTATTGGGAGGATGTATTGGTTGTATACCTTTCTTTTTAGGATTATTGGGATCATCTTGTTCTTGAAGGTTGATCTTTCTGTACTGAAGGCTTGCCATCTTATAGTGATTCTTCACTTGATTTCTTCTTCTTTTGAAGATTTCATAGCGACTCAAAAAAGTAATCATCATAATAGACTGAATCTTGAGGCAGATATGAGAACCAATCTGTCTACCATTAAACCAGATGAGATTCGTAAGGAAATGAAACTATGTCATTCATCCTATTGACTTTTCTTTTATCTCTCTTCCATAAAAGAATATATATATATTTTTTTTGAATTAATGTAATTTCTGAAAACTTGTGATGGCTTATTTTTATCATAATATCTACATAAAAACTTTTTAGAGGTCCACACATATTTTTGGAGATCATTAAGGGGTCTGCTGGGAAGAAAAGTTTTATTCACCCTTGAGACTTTATCTCAAAATTTCATTCACCCACCACTGAACATCCTTATGTTTTTGATTATTTTCATCTCATTCTCACTTGTTTAATTTTATACATAAATAATTTTGAGCATAAAGCATGAATTAACTCAATTTCTTAAGTGTTTTGAACACACTATGTGAAGAAAACTAGGAGCAACAAAAAATGAAATAGAAAAATTATTTGACCTTCTGTAGTTTACACGAAGATTCTTATAAACAATGTTTTCTTATTTGCGTATGTTCATCTCAAAAATTGCTTTTTTAGACATAGAAAAAAAATATAAACATCTGAATAAATGAAGTCTTTCACCCTTCATGTTTCATCCCTCTAATTGCATTCATACCAAAAATAATTTAATTCATCAGTTTAGGAACTGTTAGCCCTTTTTCTTTTCTTAATGTCGTTATGTTTATTCAAATCTTCTCCTTTCCAACAGAATTATTTACATATCTGATGGATAAACAAAATTTAATAGGTGTAAGCTTCCTTATTTTTGATATCTCCAATAAGCAAGTGCGTATATATCTTCTATATAACATAAAGAGCTCAGAAACTACCGGCCAATTTCCAGGAGGTTTTACATGTAAAGTTGTTGGTATACAAGTTTTCTCCCACTATCCAAAAGTAGATTGTCACTGAAAAGCCTTTTGCAAGCCCAAATGGTAAAAAACAAATGAACAAATACCCTTAATTTTTATGGGAAAATTTTTTGAGTGTTCTCAGCCCCCCAAAATGGTGATAATAGTGTGCTACACTGAGGTACCAGAGATTTGGGTGTAGGAGAGAGGAAGAAGATGTGCTGCCTCTGTAACAGCTCCCGGCAAAACTAATGCTGAGCGCTATATTCAATTTTTGCCTTTTTTTCATAGTGACAGAAAGTTAACTTTAAAAAAAAAAAGGAATACCTGTGTGTTTGTATGAATGTGTATGTATATATATATATAATGTTTGTATTGCTCTTACTAAACAACCAAACAACACAAATATCCACTTTCTCTTCTTCGGCATCAAACATGTAAACAGCAAAAAATAGTTCTCTCTGTGAACCGCAACCATTATTTTTCTCTCAAAAAGAAGGCAGGTCCATGATAAATACATCAAAATACGCCCACGAAATGATAAAAAATTTTCTCTTCACCTTCCAATTGTCGTTTTCATCTATATATATATATATATATATATATATATGTGTGTGTAGTATATAGCCCTGCTTTCCTATCTGCAAAGGCAAAATTGGCAGATTTCTGTCGGATCATGTATCCATTTCTTATTATATATATATATATATATATATATATATATATACACACACACATACACACACATCCCCACTCATCGTATTTCTCAGCTGATAAGACACTGGAAGTTGGCAAACTCTGTCCTATGCAGGGTGATTTTTTTAAGGACATTTTTCTGGAAAGAAATTCGTCTTATCAGCTGGGAAATATGGTGTGTGTGTGCACGTGTGTGTGCATATATATATGTATGTATATATATATATATATATATCTTAATAAGAGAGAGAGAGTAAATGTAATTTTCTGGAATCAATTTTTTATAATGAAGCTAGAGTTTGGAGAATTTTTGTTGACACCATCAAAATTTGTGCTTCAGACATTGACTCCATACCAACACCCACACCCAATGCTGTGGCCCATAACAGAGAGAACAAAACTCTGATTTTCCTCATTTTTCCTGTGATATTTGATCATTGAAAAGATAGAAGCAAGCTTACATATTGCCTTTTTTATCCCAATAGGAAATCTGCCAATTTTCTCTTTGCACAAAGGAAAGCCCGGCCATTTTATTGGGCATATGGAGATGGTTTTACAAAGAAAAGAAAATTTGAACTGAAACATTGAGTTGCTTTTATTTCATTTTTTTCATGATAGAGGAAATTTCATGTGAAATTGCCCCTGACATGTCAAAAAGAAACATTTGTAGAAAGTTAAACCACAAAGATTTAACTTTGATGCTTAGAGTCTACACAAAATTCTCTTATCTTTACTGAAGAGGAAAAAAATCTTGAGAATGATTTGTTATATATCACAATGCATAGGTAGTTTATTTTATATAAAAGAAGTAAATTTTTGTCTGTATTCCAGAGATGAAGAATTATCATTATTACAGTCGGGATTTTCAGCTAGATATTCACTTTGTGGATAGACAAACAATCATTTCATTGAGTTTCATTACTTACTGTTTATGCTTGGTGCTATTGTGATATCTGACTCAAATTTAGTAAAATGTATTTGATAATATGAGATTTTATGTAGGTAAAGTTGTAGCTCATATGCAGGTAATGTAAGGTGTAAAAGGGTCATGTTTAATGGATGAAAGAAATGTATCACTTTTTGACTTTATCTTACTCTACTTAAGAATCATATTTACATTGTAAATTGGACCCTTCAAGTTATGCAGTGACAGATGGATGGACACTCTCAGATAGACATTTGGTGAATTATAGTAAGATCAAACACTGATTTATTCTGAAGATGATTATGCTCAGATTTTGTGAAGCAGGTTAGACTGAGAACTGTCATTGCTTCTCAAGCCAAGAACTCCTTAGAACCCTTCACCCATGTCTTGAAAAATCATCGCACAGCAACCCCACCTAACTTTTGACAGATAGTTTTTAGATATACAGAATTAGGATATGGCACTTGGGGGGGAAAAATGAAGAAAAGAGTTCAAGGGTTTGACCAATATGTGTTTGTATAATTGGAAAAACTTTGGAAATACCGAACAAGAATATTTCAACCATCAATCGACAAAAAAATATCAATGCAATGGTAAAATCAAACAATCTTATTTTACAAAGTTCTGTTAGATGTTTGTACTTGTCAGTATAAACAGCCATTTTGTGCCACAGCATTAATATTTTTCCATCTATTTTATCTCAAAATATTCTTGTTCAGTATTTTTCAAGTTTCTACAATTATATTAATACATTGTGCCAGTGTGCTTTTTTTCTTACTGATGTAATTACGTCAAACCAAAATAAAAAAAAAATGTATTAAATTAAACTGAGACAGTCTGGAAAATTTTGAAACAAATTAACTGCACTATTCAGTGTATGCCTATGTATATGATAATGCGCAGATTTTGGAAATGAGTTGGGCCGACGACTGAAATCACGAGAACTTTTTAGAACCCCACCCCATATGTAATAAAGAATCATTACTCAGCAACCATGACAAACTTTTGTCAGATCATCTTCAAATACATAAACATAGGATATGGTCGTAGGCAATTTTGAGGACACCTGAATATTAAGCGCATTTTAAACAATCATCCTGACACTTCTATAGCAGTAATAAATATGATAACTACATACAAATTATCTATTATATCATACGCACGATAGGGAAAAAACAATGAGTGTTTTATCTTTATCGTATGAGTGAGAAGCTCTCAAAGTGGGTATCGTCTTTTTACGTTCTAGATTTTTGCCATTTTCAGAGCCGTGTAGGAAAAAATTTATATTAGATACATTTATGTTTTTGAATTCTCCAGTAGATTTCAAAGCTGTACATACCATATCGAAGGAGCTATGAACATCAGAGGTTAGATGGAAAGGTTTGTTTGGCAAAATGTATAAGATTGAGTAAAATTTCAAAGAATTTTAATTTTAAAACTGTTACAGATACAGACCTGATATTTTTGATTTCTCCATAAGTTTGGTATAGGGTGACCTGGAGAGCACCGAGTAATTTTATATGGTACGACTGTATTAGTCAAAAATTATAATGGTTGACAATACTTCATTTGATGGAAAACGATATTACTAAAAGATAATATTACTACTGCTGATGTATGTGAAAAAAATTCCAAGTATGGTGCTCGGGGAAACTTGAAAGAAGAATTTGTGGATTAGATTTAGATTTAGTTTCAAAAAGCCTATTATATGAAAGCCAATTTTGTTTGTTTGTCGTTGGTTTCTGCCATGGTAAAGCAAATAGAAGGTGAGAAAGAGGTAAAGCAAAGCTTGTGTCTGTGTGTTTGCATATGTCTACGTTTTTTCTTATATCAGAAAAGAAATTTGCTTATTACCCGATTCTGTTGCCTTATTGTTTTGGAATTGTTAAAAAAATGGAAAATATAAAGAGTTGTAGAAAATCAGATTTTCAAAATAGTTCATTATAGAATTGCCCTGTTAAGGCTCTCACTGTCTCGATTGACAATGAAACAACACCAAAGGGACCTTTCCATGGCCCAAATCTGGAGATCTTAGCATGCAAACAGAATTGCAAAAATAAAGAGGCTCCACTGTCTGGTTTGGAGTTGTTCTTCTCCTAGGCTGGTTTACTTCTTAAAGTTAAAGTGCCAAGTTTGCCTTGCTATTTTTTCCCATATCTGGAGGATGAAAAGATGGATTCAAACCATTCCCAAGGACGTTAGTATGAAGTGAACGTAAACAACCTCATCTTTAATTAGAACATGGCTTACAAATATCATTTTCTGTGCCTTTAACCTCTACACCACTGGCGCCTCCTCCCCCTCAATAAGAAATGCTCAAATTATTTTGACAGACTTTTTGTGGGTATGGAGAAAATAATTCCAGAATGTTGGCTGCTTATTATAAGATGATTATACTGTAAAGTACAAAATCAATTTTCTTGAGACATTTGAGCAATTTTTGTTTTTAATTCTTTTGGCTGAAAATTTTTTTTTTTCTGGCAGAATGAATAAAATGTTCTGCGACTGTGAAAAATGGCAGGAACCATGAACAAGAGATTAGAAGATATTAAATTCGGCAAATGATAAATTCCCAAGTCTTTTGAAATTTTGGCAGTTTCGAACCTTTTGTTTAATTTGAATAACAAGGATTGTCAGCGTTCACTTTCATCGTTCAGTTTGTTTAGCAGATTTTTGGTATGTGTGGCTGAGCAGTTGATGGCACGGAAAGTAAAATTGGTGATTGGAGTTCAAACTCTGGCTGAGACAATCTGCATTCACTTCACCTAATTGGGAAAGGCATGAATCTATCTACCCCCTGCCCCCAGCAGCTGTGCATAAAATAGCAAAAACCAGGAAAATCCACCCTCTCATTTAACATTGTGAGGAGCTGGGAATTGACAGAATAGGAAACGTGTTTACAAAAAGTATGGTCAATGGGTTCCTGGTGAAGCTTTGATGGGTCTAGCAAACTGATAATGGATCATAATGAATGCTCATGTGAAATAACCCAGCTACATCCCCAATGGTTCAATGGTTTAGTTACTCTGTGGAGCATTTGGCCACAAATACTCTGCTGCACTTTCAGTAGAAAGTAGGTTTTTAAGGGTTTGAATTGCTAGCCCTAAGTCTAACCCCATTACTTTACAAGGACTTGAGACCAGCTATGATGATTGCCAAGCCATAGGTTTTATCTGCCTGAACGAACTTCTCTTAGATGGACTACCTAACAGATTCCACCTTCTCTGTTATTTACTCATAGTTGGGGGGGGGCATGCCTCAACCAAGGGCATTTGTGCAAAGAGAATGTAAACAGCCTCAGCCAAAACTTGAACTTGATCCGCTGATTCTGTTTTTCCGTACCAGTAATCATTACACCACTCTGCATCTCAACTATAATATCATGGGTATGATCTATTAAACACGTGTCAATCATTTAATTTACTCCACAGTTATTAAATTGCGCAAATTAATGCAAATTGCCTGGAATAACTGGAGTGCCAAAATCTACAATTGGGGTTTGATGGATACATTCTTCAAATGTCAGTGAACATTAAGGCTTATAGTAATTCAGTTTGTGATTAAAAATATAAGGAGGGAAAAAAAGTCTAATGCATTGATTTTTTTTTTTGTCTAAAAATTCAGTGAATTTGTTTTAGTTTCTGTTTAATAGTATTTTTTAAAAATCAATTGAAGAGGAAAAATTGTTTATGATATTTATCATTATATTATTATATTATATTCATTACTATTGTCTATACTAAAAACTCACTATACACACTCTACTAAAAGCTCACTATACACACTCTACTAAAGGCTCACTATACACACTCTACTAAAGGCTCACTATACACACTATACTAAAGGCTCTCTATACACACTCTGCTCGAAGCTCTGTATACACACTCTGCTCGAAGCTCTGTATACACACTCTGCTAGAAGCTCTGTATACACACTCTGCTAGAACTGAAAATGCATATTAGAAACTGCTTCTTCAATGATCTGTGCTCTACAAAAGGAAGTAATTTATTCATTGATCATCGCCTTTTCCAATTTTTGCTGCCAAAAGATGTTGGTCATGTGATGGTTTCCATTGAGTGACTAACCAGGCCTGTATTTAAATTATATATACGTTGCTTTGCAAAACCAGGGCAGCCATCAAATTGGTCCGATTTGCTCTGTTCTCACTGTATCTCAACTAACCAGAATCTTCTACTGAAGTCCTGAATGGTCGAATCGTATGTTTATCAGTCGAAAAAAAAAAAAAAAAAAATTTCATTTATTCGCCTTCAATTTACCTTCATTTCCACCTGTAATTACCTGGAGTAGGTATTGAGGTGGTACATGGTGGGTAGTTGAAGATTCTTTTGATTCTTTTATGCATGATCTATTGATATCATCCGTCATCAGAGTAACTAATGCTTTGCTGAGATTTGACGTTATACATATGATTCCCGTATGATCTTGCACACCGATGATATTTCAATTACTGAAGTTGTAATTGAACTGCTCATTGTCTGAGAATCTTTTATGAAGCCTTGATTTGAAAATATTGATATTTCCTGCTGTCACGATTTCAGTTTTCAGACTGTCCGTATTTTTGTAACTCTAGCTGGGAGGAAGTGTCTGTGAATACCACTTTCAGAATGTATTTGTTTATAACACGTTGAGTCTAGTAGTGTTGGCTTAAACATGGTTTTCCTTACTGCTTGTATAATAAGGATATTGGTTTAAAGAAATCTACTTCAAGGTTAATGCAAAATACTTGATTTATGATAGAAAAATATCTAATTCTTAATCATGTCCAACAAGTTTCATTTTAACAAAAAATCTGTTTTCATTATTTGTCTGTATGATTTGTTATACACTTTTGATATTAGGTGTAAAATACCAATGAATATTTTTGTTGTTGTTGTATTCCACAATATGACCCCTCCACCCTACCAAAAAAAAAACACACACATGTGATGTGGCAGGGAGGGTAGAGCAAAGGGCATGCATTATAGGACCTAGATCCAAGATACCAGATGAAAGAATATCCGAAGAAGGCCGGACTGTACTCGGCTGAAACAAATGTTTATAAATGAGCAACATAAAGAAGAAAAATAGTCCAATTAAGCCATATACCAATTTTTGTTCAGACGATCTAATCTCTTCTCCCTATCTTTTTTGCTGACACGTTTTGGCTGATTCATTTCACATCCCCCCCCCCCAGCCCTCAGGTGTAAATCAACGAGCGCTGCTGTAAACAGATGAATTTTCTGTTTGATACAGATTTTGTGCTTCGCATCATTGGAGAGAGGGGTTGATAAAAGAGACTCTCTTTCCTTATGGATATTACATTTTACACCTGAGGAGGGCTGTAGAATGAATCGGTCATAACGATGTGTCAGCAATAAGAAGGAAAAGCAGTGATTGTATGAACCAAAGTTACTATGTTGATGACTCTTCTCAAAGTTATAGATATACCAGATACAATGACCACAAAATATTTCTTTCATAGTTGTATCAAACAAGTTTTATTCAACAAAAGATCTGTTTTCATTACTTGTCAGTATGATTTGTTGCGGGAATTGGTTTGATTGTAGATGTAAAATACCAATCGTTATTCCCCTTATAAGCCAATTTTCTTTGCTTGCTCATCCCTTTCCTGTCTCCGTCTGTGGTTAGCCAGACGGACGTAATGGTATTGGTTGATTAGTTATAGAACAACTCACTTGAAAATTTGGTAATTGTTGTTCGAAACCATGTGATGCCTTGAATTGACTGATAATACCAAACACGTCACAAATCGATGATATTGTCTCGATTACAAGCTGTTTGTATGCAGCCATTCTTTTGGTTGTGAAATTACCATATTTTCCCTGTGTCTTCATGTCGTACAAAAATGGAGTTTCCTTTTTAACCAATTTTTTTTTTTTTTTTTTTTTTCTTTTTTCATTCTCCTCTTCCCTGTACTGGACACCCAAATTCATTTATTGTCGCTCACTGCCGGGCCAGTCAGAAGGTATTTTTCATATGTGGTGGGGTAGGGGTAGAAAGAAAAAGGAAGGGGACCTTCAGCTTGCATTATTGTGCGTGGTGTTGAGATTGATCCCCCTCCTTAAGAGGATTAATGGGATCACCATGGGAAGCTCCGTACATGATCCCTGGCTACTTATGGCACCTAGTCTTTCCAGACGATCACACACCAAGGTACTTACCAGGCTTGACGTTGTTTAACTTCGCTGATTGTATGAGAACTTGTGTGTCCAATGCGAATTAGTCGTAAGATTTTCTGACTTATGCTGAAAGATATTAATAATAAAGTGGGCATGTTGCCGAAAGAATTTCTCTGCTGAATGGCTGGAAAAATTTGTGATATACGTGGTCTGTCTGGAAAGTACGCAGCCATTTATTATCATCCAAAATATTGCCTGTCTAGGGCAATGGCTGCCTTTGTTTTCTTCAAAGTCCCCCCCACCTCACTCCTTGGGATCTCATACACTTATTCCAGCGTCTATTTTACTCTTCAAAGTAGTCTGCAAAGTCCTCTTTTGGGATTGCCATCAGCTGCCCCGTTGTTTTCTCTGTTTGATGCCTTCCTGCTCTTACCAAAGCTATGAAAACTAGCTGGCTAGCAGAAGTCTGAATTTAATCTTTAAACCTACCCTCCACTGGATTGATCTGTGCCATTTCAAGTTTCCTACCGGCACAGAGGGCCATGAGTTCGAGTCTCACTGAGAACTTATTCTTTATTTCCAATCTGTGCTATTTACTCACTGCCATAGGATGAAGACTTGAGTAAAGTTTTGATGAAAAGCAACTGAAAAAATTAAGATGAAGGTAAATAGTAATAAAAAATATTGATATCAGTGTGAGGCCTTCTGATCGAGGTAGCACCAAGAAATCTTGTTAGATGTCCAGTTAATCTTATGATAGATATCTGCCCATGTGTCTATCATTGCATAACTCAAGGGCAGCTAGAGCTATGGCCATCAAATTTTCTGTAGTTCCTAATGAGACCTGGGAGAATTCCCAAACTTTCAAAGTTAAAATCCCTTGCTAAAAGCAAGGGATTTTATTTAAAATATAAGTGTAATGCTGAGCTGGACCGTTACTTTGTGTCCATCAGGTTTGATGAACCGAATCTTCTTTTTATACAACCATATAAGCTAGACTTCTAGCTGAATAACCCACCTGTAGGGCGGGTTTTCAGCTAGTTGAACTGAATTTGAAACCCTAACTAGAGGGGATGCTGTGATCAGCTTAGTTTAAAATCGAAAGAGTATACAAGATTTTGTGATTGAATTTTCTCTGAAAATCTGCTCGATCTATAAATGTTTCTGGTTCAATCAAAAATGGAGAAAGTTGGTTGGCTAGATAGAAAGGACATCTTGTTGCTACAATTGCGAAATGTGTTTGATGGACGAGTGAAAGGTTTAAAGGCCAAGGAATACGGCACTAAGTTCTGTCGAGTGTCACTTGGGAGTGTGTGTTGGGGGGTGGACTGCATTTGTCCATCAGTTTCAGTTCAGAGAAATGATTTATCTTTTCACTTCTACACATGTAGAGGATGAAGATGCTCGCAGATATTTTGATAGAAAGGCTATTCTTGTCTCTTACTTGTGTACATGTATACGCATTCAAATGAATACTCATATCTGCACATTTCTTTATCTATGTATACGCACATACACTCACATGAATGCGCATAGTAATACCACAACGCTATTCTGTTTAATGCTGATGGAAAGAAAAAAATTGTTTGTTTCTGTTCCTGTTTTGTCCTGCTGCTCTGATAGTTCAGGAATGGAGAAATGAAAATGATCAAAAATGGTTCAGTACTATTTCTCTTCTGAAAGAAACAGTTAACATTGGTAGGTAATAATAATGTTATAATCTTATAACATAAAAGCCATTCTCTATTCGTTGGTTCATTTCTTCCCCTACTAAGGCAAACTAAAATTGAAGGGGATTAAGCAAAGCTTGTGTCTGTGTTTTCACATTCACTAAAGCACAGAGCTGTATCTGTGTGTTTACATCTACATCACTGCTACTACTGTCCTTGTAGTAGGAGAGCAAACAAATGTAGGCATCTCTGATTTTTGTTCATGAATAAAACCAATGCTTTTCTAATATCCAAAAAGAAATTCATTTTCGACCTGATTCTCTTGCCTTATCTTTTAAGAATTACTTTAAAAAAAACTCCAGAAAATACAAAGATTTGGGGAAAATTGACAGAAAAAATACATTGAGAGGTGTTTTAAAAAAAAAATTTTTTTACTATAAATACATTCATACTGAAATATATACTTGTATAATTTATCCATAATGTGAAAGTGACTGGCGAAATATATGATGGCATGACTAACTAGACAAGTTTAGAAAGTACGTTCGTAAAAAAATGCAGCAGTAAACAAAACAGCGCTATAATGGTTCATCATAACATGCCACGTTCAGATCACCTCTCTTGCTGCTGCGCTCTCTGTTTCCCCGTCAGGGTCATTCTCATTTTTTTTGGCTCCGCAGTGCCAATGATAGAAAGGCCTGGTGAATCTTGTGGAAGGTCTATGTCCATTGAAGAACACTAAAAGACTAATGTTGGTGATGAGATAATCCCATTATTTTTGATAGGTACTGTACTAGTAATGATAATGCTTTTGAAAATAATCTACGTACAGAAGCCCAAAAGAACTAAAACATTTTCTCGTTCTGCACTCTTTCACAATTATTCTTTCTTCTCTATTTTGTCATTAAATGCAGCTTTTCTGCCCCCCCTTTTTTTTCTTTTTTTGCTTTTTGGTTTACTTCAAGTTTCCTCTTCAAAATACCATTAACCGATTTTTAAAGCTCTGAGCAAAAACGATGATCAAGTTTTACTTTTAAGCTTTTTTTCTTCTCTTTACATTGCTTTAAAATCTTTTTTTTTAATTTGTTCAATTTTCTAATAACAAGTTTATACGATTTCTATATATTTTTTTTCTTATTTTGGAGATGAAATTGTCTAAAATGAATATAACTATAAAAACTAAAAAAATAGTATGTGTGAGAGGGTGCACACATACACACACACATACACAAAGTATATTTAGGCAGAAGCTTTTTATTTAAACTTGTTTTGTTGAAAATGACTGCCAAGGTTTGTCTGTTCAATTTTTAATAAGTTAATCTTGTCAGTGAATAAGTTGCCTCAAAAATGAATCAAAAGTGTATATATATATATATATATATATATATAAATGGACAATCTGATGTTTTATAAGTAGGCACAAAGGTTCATTCAGTTTAAAATCTTAGTTTTTACTTTTTTCAAGGAAAGAAAAAATTTTATTCGACTAATTACTTTTACTAAACAAGTTTGATGATTTGAAATTGAATTTTTGGTTGTATTTTCACTGCTACCATCATTGAGCTAAAGTAGTGGTTCTCAATCTTAGCTGTTTGATAGCACACAAAGAAATATATTTGACTTATAAAAAAAACCGACTTTTTATTTCATTAAAATATGACATTGGTATGTTCCATGGAGACTTTGGCATTTCAGAGACATGTTCTACTGTTTGATCATCATCTTGCTTCCACATTGCACTAAAGTTTGAAGTTATGAATATGAAGGAGTCTATTCTGTGAAAATGAATTGAATTAGATCAGTGGTTTTAAAACATGGGTCTGTGGACCCCTAGGGGTCCAACAAGTAATGTTCAGGGGTTCACAGCAGTGTTCCCGCTACACCTGACATTGTAAATCTTTCGGTTGAGAAACCTCATCCATTACACAGTTATTGGAAAACATAATTATTGTCCATAGATCTGTACTCTACATCGGAATTCAAATAAATGTAATATATTTGAAATAAATATGATTTTTAAAGGTCAAAAATTGTTCATCAATATACTCCATTGATTACAGTTTAGAAACCAGATGCTAAAAAGAGGGGCCTGCTAGAATATTTGCTTTATAGAACAATAAAATTGTTAGATTGGCAACTTTGTGGTAGAAGCAGGACTGACAAATGTCCGTACTGGTTTGAAGAATTGAAAAACATTTTCATCTTTGAAAAAATTCATTTGGCACACTAGTGAGATAGTTGGAGTACCAAGATTGCAATTTGGTATCTCTCAAGACGAAAATTAAGTAAATTTGGCACTGAACAAAGCTATTTGATTCCAAAAATTAAGATTTGATACTGGAGAAAAATTCACCTAAGATAAGATAGATTTCAAGTTATTTGATTATTTTGATACTGGAGCTACTTAATTGTTCCCAAGATCACTCAGATTTGGACTTGTGCAGCAGAAGGCATTTGGCAATTCTGTGTAACACGTTATTGTGCTGTGGTACAAAGTTTGAGAACCACCGTGCCAAAAGATTGACCCCCCCCCCGCGCTCTGGCAATGACTGTTAGTTGAAGTTGATACAGAGAGAAGTAGAGCAAGGTGTCTTGGTTTAGTTGTCAGTGCATATTGATGGGGAACAAATGGGCTTGTGTTTCATTGGTATCGCCCAGCATAGAAGGTGGCTGCGATTCCCCATCAAGAGAAATGCAACCTGACACACAGTCCCTCACTGTCATTTATTGTCACTTGTGATGGGAAGAGAAGATGAAAAGAACACAATTTGTTGCCATGACAACACTCTTGCACCTCTGGACACATTATCTCACTTATTCATCAACATAATATATATATATATATATATATATATATATATATATGTAATAAATGCAATTTCAGAAGGTTCATTATAACACCTTTTATATACCTTCAAAATTGATAGAATTTGAGCCAAAGATTTCTGATTTTTGTACATAACTTTCTAATGTTGAGTCCTGTTTTACTGTTTTCTTGTTTTTTGATCTTTAGTCCAAATATATATATATATATATATATATATATATATATATTTAATGGATCAATACCTTGTAGTCAGATGTGTAGTTATTCATTGAATTTTTATCTGAAATTTTGATTGTATAATGTTTGATCCATGTGACTGATATTCACCACAGAATAAAGTGCCTTGACTGGGAAGGAGGTTATGTTTAAAGATGAATATTTGATGTGCAAAATAAATGTTTTTTTTTTGTTTTCATTATTGGGCTACAGAATTATTGATGTACCTACTGTACTACATTCGCTTTTCTTGTGCCATTTAAATTCCCCAAACCGTTGAGTGGCAGCTTGTATGTGTACACACACACACATACATAAGGAGTCAAGTAGATACATTAATAATTCACTCGTGCACATCTCTATGAGGGTGGAGTTATGTTTGTGAGGGTGATATTTGTTGTACAAAAGTGCTGATGTCAAGGTGCATCTTATGTGTATGTATTTGAGTATATATAGCATTGACTTGTATATAATTATTTGCATGTTTATTTGACTTTATTGATTGTGTGTGTTTATATATATATATATATATATATATGATATGATATGATATAATATAATATAATATAATATAATATAATATATATATATATACTATAATATATATATAATATTATATATATAATATAATATATATATATATAATATAATATATATATATAATATTATATATATATATATATAATATACTAGATTTTGCTGGTGGTTATTATTCTTTGTCTTTGCTGATGCCACACAAAGTGAAGTTGGACATTTTTTCTTAGATGTATTTGTTAATGTTTTTCTATATAAGAACACTATTTGATGTTTTTTTGAACTCCTTCTACATAAGGATATCTTGGTTACAAAAACACTGATTTATCCGCTTTAATTTTGTAATTTGATGTGCTCCCTTATGTATGGAAGTTGGTTAAAAGAGCTCCGCTTTGCTTTGTTATATAGTACTATTCTATGACCCATCCCTTTGTTGATGGCTGTCATTAGTGTACAACAACTGCCTTGGCTGATGGCTGTCATTAGTGTACAACAACTGGCTTGGTTGATGGCTGCTACTGATACTATAAGATTGACAGACACTGTAGCAAGGAATTTCGGTAGTTTAATAGTCCTTTTTATTAATTCATTTTACCAAATCCTTCACACCCCTTTTTTCTAAATGGATCATCCTTCAGTGAATGTTTGTATCAAATGTTGGTTTATTATACAAAAAATTGAGGGCTACAACTCCTCTGGGTTTGTGATTTCTTTACTGAACCTAAAAATAAACTAATTTTGTTTTCCTTTTCAAGAAAAAAAGAAGAGTTAGGATAGATTTCAAGGTCTATAAGCATCTTGCATTTCCCTTGCGACCAGTTTAGATATTAACTTTCTCCAAAGAATTCTGTCTTGCCCCATGTATTCAGGTTTTATTATCTTTGAGCTACCGTCTAAAAACCGAGAATGAAAGACCCCAAAGAAAACAGAAGCCCTCCCCTACTGCCACCAAGGTTCTTTTTATTTTGGTTGTTGATCTTTGAAGCTTACAGAAATAAATAGTTGTTGTTTATGAAGGAAACCCTGGCCCCCAAACTTTATCAGTTTTGTTACAGTGTAGCTTACTTCTCTATTTACATCATTAAATCATTTGAAATTTCAAAAAGCCACTTCTAACAACATGAATTTGTTTTCTAAGCACACCCAGTCATGTCCACCCTAGCTGTAATGGGGGAAAAATGAACAGTTCTTACTTGTTTAAATGTTACACGTAATGACTTGAAATTTCAGATATAAATTATTTAGAGAGGCAATCAAAGAAATTGCCTCTTTTCTGATTAATAACCACCATTTTAACCATCCAACCACCGAGATTTACCATTAGAATTATCAAATCACATTTACCCCACAAATGGACTACTAGACCAACCAGCCGAGTGGACTATAGATTTTCTCTCTTTGCTCATCTGTGTGTGTCTCTGGGTGCTCCTGGTCCCATTTCAGGGGCTACAACCGTGGAAATTTGTATGTGTACACAACTAAGTACCATCTAATTTGTTTGTTCTTTTTCTCAAAAGAGCACCTTTGTGATCTCTATGGTCATTTAGGATTTAGGACCAACAATGCCCAAATCTTGTGCTGTTATTTCTTTAACGATAATTTTAGATACTTTTTTTTTAGATAATTAGTTCTGGTACACATGGTTCATTTATGCGCAGTACAGATATCCTGATTGATTTTTCATTTGATGGAGCACTGTCAACAATTATAAATTTTTCCCTTGTATTTTCTACCATCTTAAATTTGTTTGTTGCTTTTAATAACAACTTACTCAGACTGTCAGTGGGTAAACAGCGTAGATAGTAAATAAAGAAAGAATTAGCTCTAGTAGTGAGACTTGAATTTCGTCTTTAGTATTTTTTTCTTTCATCTTGGATTTTGTGATAAAAAGTAACTAAAAAAAGTAGAGTTCAAGTAATGTAGCTGAACAGAAAAAATGGTAAAGAAGAAGAATATTCTCCACAAGGAATAATATATCTTTTGGTGTTTTTTGAAAAAGGATAATGCTGTTTTTATTTTTATTTTTCTGATCAAGATCAGAAACTCATAAATAAAAGTAACCACCATTTAAAAAGTGTAAATGATGTTTTTTTAATTTTTTTAATTTTCTTTATTATACATTATGTTGTTTTAACAAGAACGGAATTCTAATGATGTGTTTGCATATCACTGAAAAAAAAAATGGCGGATGGGGGGGGGCACCGTAAGGGAATCTGTGGATGATTGGGGGTGGGTGGGTGAAAGGTAAACCACAAGTAAGGGAGGACCACTGAAAGAGAAACCCCAGATAAGGGATATTGCTGGAAGGGAGGATGTAGATTATATTTAAAAACAAAAAAAAAACAAAAAGAAAAAACAATTTTAATCTATAATCCTATGCTGGTGAACGCTGATGACGTAATTTCATATCTATCATGAAGATTGATGACAAAAAAAAGATCGTCCCAGAAAGGGAAACTGCAGATATTTTTTTTTTCAAAATTTTTTTTTATATGAAGATTGGTTAAAAAAAGAATAAATGACGTCAGTTAACAGGGGACTGACAAAGTAACTTGTAGAGATTTGGACACCTCTAAAAAAATGATGCTTCAAATACAAATTGCTAAATAGAAAATGATAGTAATCTTCTTTCTTGCATTAGAGCTGGCAATTATTATTCTGATTTACTTATTATCAAATGAAGCTTGTCAAAAATCATCAATAAGAAACCATCAACCAAAACTGTCACTAAAGGTTTCTTCAGTTTTCAACTTGGTCTGTCAATGTATCCATTATGTGTACATGGTCCATATTGAGGGAATAACTGGACCTATTTTTGACAAGCTCCTGTATTGACTAACACTTGATTAGATAACATGAAAAAGGTTTAGCATTGTTTTTTGGAGTTAGGTTTAGGGTCCAGTCTACTATAGTAGTGCTAATCAGTTTAATATCAAAGTCTCTACATCTGGGTCTTATCAGATATTAAGCTGGTAAGAACAGATACTACATTTTGCTCTGAGTCAAAAGGCTGAAAAACCCAAATAGGTCTACAGAATCATGACTATAAAACTGAAATTTACTTAGTTTAGGATGAGTCAAGCTTACATATTGATTAAAACTTGATAGATTGCATGGAAAAGTTTTCTTTATGAACAGGATGATTATCTGTATATCAATGAAAGTGTTTGGAATGAATTTTGTGAATTTACTTCTTGGAGGTGCAGATCGGCCGAATAGTTAATGGTCTAGAGAATTGGATTGGCGAGCCAAGTTATAACTCCAGATAAAACGGTCTGTGTTCAATTTGCACGAATGCCCTTTAGAATGGCATGAATCCTTCTCTTCCCTATCTTTATCGATGGGCAAATAGTAGAACAGGCTGAGCTCTCTAGTTATGGTTAGCAACAGCCTGAAGAGGGATGGGCCCCTTCCACCTTGGCATACCCATGACAGGAACATCTGTGGTGCCCCAATGACCCTGCATTGAGTTATTTGATATTTCTTTCATTTTATGAGTGCCAGTTTTTCCAAATAAAAGACTGAACTTGGACCAACAATTTCCCCACGTTATTATATACACTCAGCCAACACTTTAATCCATTAACTCATTGTTCCATAGTCTGAGTGAATCAGTATAACTCTTTAGTCCTTATTGCAAAAATTAAGACAGAAGTTTCTCTAATATCTTACTTCAAAGAACAAACTTACAAAAATTCTGTATGATTCAGTGAATGTTCACTCTTTAAATGCCAAATGTTATTTTTCATGATCACTGTGGAAATGTACACCAATTTATAAGTAGGTATGCATCCGTCTCATTCAGGGCTGCAGTGCATGTAGGTAAACTTTGAATTTTGTTGTCATTTTGAATACATAATGAGATCACATGACCAGTATATTTGCCACAGATCAAATCCATATTTTTTATCCTTTAAAATCATATGACTTCCAACTGTTTCTGTGAAAACAGGAAAACTTGGATCCCTTTATTATTTATGTCCTTGTTTTGTAACCCTTATAAAAACCCATGCCTGAACTCCCATTGGCTGGTGAAGAAGTCCTGGTTTCCTCTGCATGTGTCAGCTCAGTGATCCTTGCAAGTTTCAAGTCTGGTAGTGACCAGAAATTTTTTTTTTTTACAATTTTTTATGATCTCCCCCTTGGTAGGATAGGGATACCACCACCCTGATCATACAGCTCCGAGTGCACTGTGAAATCCACGCTCTTTGTTCCTACCGCCTTCTGTGTGCAAGGCAGATACGCTAACCATTACACTATCCAAACAGAAACCAACTTGTGTTCCTCCAGAAATGTCAATTCTTTTGAAGATATTAAATTATACAGTAGGAAAAATGATCTGAAATGAACTTTATTTCATTGAGACGGACTTCTGAAAAACATCCTCTTGTCTGTTTCATTTAGCACAATGGAAGCTATTGCCTCTAATTTTTTCTAATCACTTTTGGGTAAAAAGAGCAACTAAAGTAACTTCCTTTTGATTTCTTCTTTCCCTCAAACAGAAAACATTAATGGGTTAATGTGGACCAGACTAAAAAAGACAGACAAATATTTCTGTGTTGGTGGAAATTTAGGTATTTTTTCGATCTTTCGAGTTTGGAAGTCACTCCCAAAAATAAATGAAAGAAAACGCTTTACTTCAATTCTTAATTAAAAGACAAAAATGAAGATTGACAACAGATGGAGCATGAAGATAATTGATCGGAGTCCAAGGGACGGTAAAAGCTGTAGGAAAAGACCAAACACAAGATGGAGAGATGAAACATTATAGAGGTTTATGCAATCACGGTTGTCATGGAAGGAGTTGGAAAAGGCTTTTGTCCAGCAGTGGACTTATGATGGCTGATAATATGTAATGTGTGTGTGTTTGGCACTGTGAGTGCATGTGTGATCGTTTGGTTTGCAAAATTATTTGGTTAATTAAAAAATGTTCAGAATATGATGACAAGTGAAAAAATAGATAGATGAATGAAAAAATGAAAAAAATTTCACTGAATCTCAAGAACCAGTTTGGAGACATCTCACCATGAGGTTGCAGCCCAAATAACTTCTGAGTGTCTCCATGTGTGTATGAAGTCACATGAAATGTGTTAGTTGAAGATATCACCAGAGGTGTTGAATAGTTAAACTCTGTTGCTTCGTCTTACTGTGATTGCAAAATGATAACATCTTGGGAGTGACTGATTCATTCGTTTCTTGTCACTTTAGCCAAGCCAGTCAGAATGTTAGTGGGGGGCGGGGGGCTCTCGACTGACAGCACTTGATATACCCAGCTGGTCATCTAGATACTGACCAGGCTCAATGTTGCTCAACTTTGGTAATCATATGAGAACAGTTGTGTCCAACATAATTTGTCTGTAGCTTGGGTGTGACTGGCTTGTTTTTTTTTTCTCTGTCCCCCCCATTCTTTCTCTCCTATGCTTGTCTTCTAATGTGTAAAAATGTCATCTATTGATCATAAATGGGTGAGGATATTTTTCAATGGCTAATTGCTAACTACTATACCCCACCCCAGTTTCTATCAGAAAAAAAAGAATAAATATAAGATTAAGACCTTTTTGTGAACCCCTTTAAAATATTGCAGTTCTACATCTTAGTGATGTTTCTTCAAAGTTAAGGTCATTAAAGAAGAGCAGAAATAATGATATACAACGTCTAATTCACGAATAGTCCATTGGCTTGTCTATAGTAATATACCGTTATACTAAAGTTGGTAAATGCATTGGCTCAGAATAGTTGAGAATAAGAGTTATAGAAGCTGTCATCTTCATAGTCTGTTTTAATGGACGCATCTGATTGTGATAACAGAGGGTGTATTGAAAATTACTGTATTGATATATGTATACTTATTACATAGGTAGTCTGATAATGATGTGCTTGGGGAGTGAAAAACTTGCTTTTTATCTAGATCAGTGTTTCCCAAAGAGGGTCCCTCAAAAAAATTCTTGTGTTCTGTTGGATGAGTTTTTTTTTTTTTTTTAATAAAATTTCATAATAGTTAATTTTTATAAAAAAAAAAATAGCATTCACCATTTTAAAAGTGAGTTAACAAAAAAACTAAGTATTGTAACCAGTTATGTTTATTCAATTATTCAATATTAAACTAAATTTTCAGAGGATACCTGAGTCCAAGTAGCAGCAGCAGCAGGATTCTTCGTATTGATATGATTTTAATAATTTTTTTTTCACATCGATTACAAATTTATAACAATCAAAAATAGTTGTATTTCATCTTGATATTTCATTTATTATGTCTTTTATATGAATAAATTCTCTGTCTGTAACAATTTGTATTTCAGTTAATGTCTTATTAAAACTAGGATGATGGGGGTTGTCCATAGATGTGGGTATGGGTTTTGTGAATGTTGGAAAATCATATAAGGGTTCCAAAACAAAATAAGTTTTGGAACCACTAATCATACTGGTGTGTTTCAATTTGAAACAGTGTTGCTAAGTACCTGTAGGTGTCTGCTGGTGGGCAGGTGGGGGAATGATTTGCCCCCATCCCACCTGGAACAGGCCTTCTCACCAAGGGCGAGGACTTTGAAAGATGGAGTCTTATAGACGACGAGGACGGGATAAAGGCTTAGGAGGAGTCACAGCTCAAGCACTCCTTACTCCTTTAGCTGATAACCGACATCTGGATATAGCTTTTTGTCCCCCGCCCCCATCTCTCAGCATATATCTTTTTGCTCCAGCACTGGAAAAGTGTTAGTGGCCACCCAAAGACACCCTCTTTAAAGGTCTGTGAAACTATTGAGTTGAGATATAGCTTTGATAGACTCTTCTCATTCTAGTGACACAAGCTGGGATGAGTTGATTAAAAAGTTTAGAAGCTGGAGGATTCAAAGTTGAAATAACATAGACATCTCTTTCCTGGGATCCACAGAAATTTATTTCCAGCTCTTTGTCAGTGGGGAATTATTGTATGATAGTTGATATGTCCCAAAATAAAAGGCTGGTTTATCTGAGAGATTGTTGGCTAACTTATTTTTATTTTTGGTCTGCTATCAGGCTACGATAAGTGAATCATCACTGTCTGCACATTTCATACATATATTTTTGTGTGTGTGTGTGTATATATATATATATATATATATACACACACTCCTACGCACATAACATTAGTCTACATCCCTGTGAGGGGAAGACTGCTTGGTATTCACAAATCTTTCTCAAATGGATTATTTTACATAAAAGAAAAAAACGCTTTGCATCTAAAACTTTCCAATAAAGACAAAACAATTATTTATACGAGAGTGATTCGTAGCTTAGTAAACAAATATCAATGCAGATACTGTTGAGCTACGGTTATCAATTTAGTCTGATACAGTGGTTTCCAATAGGGGTAGATATACGTAGTTCAAGGGTGGAATAAGGCTAGTTGATAAAAGTAAATAGTGGTGAATGCTGTGCTCCTATTGATTTTCTCTTGGTTTCTTTGAGTGACAAATACATCTGCAGCAGCTGCACACTTATTAAATTAAACTAATTATTATTAAGCTATCTGATTATACATAAAATAGAATAATTATTTCAAATTATTCTTTGTTGCAACTTGCTAGTTTCCTTGCTCCCATTCAAGTAATCTTACAGACAGCAAAAAGGTTGGGAACCACTTGTTTAATAGATCATTAGTGTGTTATCCTTACTGAGTGACCCACAGTTGTTGCCTTATACCAGAAGAAGCTTATCTTCATCAATACCTGAGGCAACTCACTGTGGAGCAATGGTTGGCGAACTAATCTTGCTGACCATTACTACTGTAGTGAGTTTGATCCTTACTTGGTGACCCGCACTTAAGGCCTCGTGCTATGCTAAGGTTTGTTAATATCAGTATGTCTCTTTGAATTCGATTTCAGTATATGCTTTGTTTATGAATGTTAGTGTCTAGTTTTTAGAAAGTGGCAATAGTGGTTATCTTCTTGAATAATAATGATAACCGGTGTGGTTAGTCACTCCATAGAAACCGTCACCTAAGCAATGTCTTTGGGTGTGATTCAGGGTGATCCATTAAAAAAATCAATTGCAAGTGGTGATCATTGAATAATTTGATTGCTAAAAAGTTTTAATTTTCAAAAAAATAAGTGTGAATGATGCCAGACACAAACTCAGTGATCAATTCACCATAAACTTGCAATGCATATTGACCCCCGCCCCTGCTACTAAATCTTATTTTGCGGGAGAATTTTCAAAAAAAAAAAAAAGGAAAAGAACTTTTTTGTGGATATAATGTAAAATAGAATAGATGTTGAAATTTTCAGTCCCTTAGCTATATTATTGTGGTCTGTAGGTATGATACACACATAGCCAGTCTGGACCAACTTGAAAATATAAGAAACCTTCGGTGACAGCTTTGGTTGACAGTTTCTGATAATGATGATAATAGGTCCTCCCTTGTGTTAAAGTGTATTGAGAAATGTTTGTCTCTATTTTGAACGATATGCAATTTGTTCATCGGAGATTTATTCATTGTTTTTATTGTGATAGTAGTTTTTCGTTTTCCATGTTCAATGGTGCATAAGGGGTCATATTTTCAACTGCTTTTAGTCAATGTATCAAACAAAAATAACAAAATTTAATATTGGCTGAAGAAGTGTTTCAATCTTGTGGCAAAATAAAGATCATCTGAAAACTTTTTAGGCTGTTGCAATTACAGGTTTATGTGCCTTGGCACTGGTCTGATACCCTATACTCCCCCGTTTCTCAACCAGGCTTGAGGGACGGCTCTACAAGGTTAAAGAGCTCCAACTGCCCTGCTATTTACCAATAACTGGCGGGAGAAGTAGATTCATAATTTTTTTAATAGCATTTGTGCAAAATAAACATAAGCAGCCTCCGCCAAAACTTGAACATGGTTTGCTGATTCTGTTTTCCTGTAACCAATATGCCGCTCTGCACCTTCATTTTCTCTAACTGAAGCTAAAAAAAAAATGGTTACTTTTTATTGAGAATTTTCTGTATTTTGCATATGAATGGGATTTTTTAACGAGAAAGAAGGGCTGTAATGAAAACAGTTATTAAATTCTTGAGAAATGTATTGACAATGTTCGTTGAACAATTTCCCTAATTTCCCATATTCCAAATTTGGGAATTTCATTTTTCAAGTAACAAAGAATGCAGTCTTGGGCTGTCACTGTAATGTTTTGTTTTCTATGTTCAATGGTGCTTAAGGGTTCATATTTTTGACTGCTTTTAGTCAATGTATTAAATGAAAACAATGCAATCTAAAATTGGCTAAAAAGGTGTTTCAATCTTGTGGCAAGAAAAAGATCATCTGAAAACTTCTTAGGCTTTTTCCTTGCTTGGGGAATTGACCGGAAATGAATTATGTGCATACACTGAAGTGACCACTCATCAAGAATAAATATCCTATAAGAAATGAGTCAATGAGTTTTCCTTCAAAACTTGGGAGTGTCTGATGAGATATCTAGCAAAAAATTTCTTCTACAACTATCCCACCTGCCCAAGCAGTAACAAGAAAAATCTGTTTGTCAGTCTTGACGTGATAGTTGCAAGTATTTACAACAATTTTGGCTGGTTGATTACCTAGATGTCTTCAAAATAGAGAATGGACTTGAATTGCCCAGCTTGACAGCCAGGAAAGCAAAATAGATGCCACAAGTTAGCTCATGTATGCCTAGAGTCAGATTTTAGTATAATTAGAAATATGAGGTAAATGAAAGTAAACTGAGCATAGTGATGTAAATCTATTCATAACAAAAACAAACTGGGAGCAGGTTTCTTATCATCTTATGTTATTTGATCTGCTTTCTTTCATAAATATGTTTTCTACAGTAATTTTTAGGATGGACTAAAAAAAATTGCCAATAGGCATAAATGGGTTAATAATTATTCTAGACATCAAAAAAAAAAAAAAATAAAATTGGGGGATCACTTAAGCGTCCTCCTTCCTAAAGTAGCTGTTTGAAACATACTGTGTGATCAAATTAACATTCCCTCCTCTAAAGCAATCTGAGGGGAAGGATGTTTTATCTGGACCTTTTGCCTATCCAGTCCAATTCATTGTTTAAGTACAGAAATGGACCAACATCCTTCCCATTGAAACAGTCTAATGGGGATGATGTTGAAGTTATCTAAAACTGGTAAAGATCTTATCAGATAGAGTTTTAGACTCTCACAACTCAACCAAAACTGTAAAAGAATGAAGAAGAACCTAACAAAAAAGCAAAGCCCTACAAGTTGGATACAAACCCGTTTCTCAGATTGACTTTTACCCAGAAATTATCCAATGGTAAAGGTTTTTGGAACCAATTAACTTGCTCAGATCTTGTTCTCTTTATTTAATCTCTCCTTTATTGTTTTTTCTCTTCTTGTCATAGCTGTAATCTTACAAATTAACAATGAATAGAATGAAAGACACTAACTCTCAAACAAGCAAGTAATTTAACCAAACATTGAAGACCAAAGAAAGAAATAAGATTGAAGGGGAAAAAAGGCTTGCCTATAGTATAGAATCGATAGTTCATTGTGAGGTAAAGTCTTGATTCATTGGAATGATTCTGGTGAACCTATTTTTATGAGTGCGTATTCTTTTATTATTTGTAATGAAATCAATTCTGAGAGTACGAATCCAGCGTAAACAAAAACCAAACATTGCACATGCTGGATCTCTCTGTTGATTGACTGTTTTATTGAATCTAACGCTGTGATCCCTCTCTCTCTATCTCTCTCTCCCTGTTGCTTTCCACCCTCTTTTATCGGCTTTTATTGTTTACTGCACGACTGTGCATCTTGCTTGTGCTGTTTGTTGTCACTCTTCTTTTTGCTTCGCTTTATTTCGGACATTTGCACCAGGCCCTTTCTTTTATTCACATATATTTGTTGCTGTTTTTTCCACCATGTTCCTTTTGGCTCCCGTTCATTTCTGCCATTTTCACATGGCCACTTTTTGCTCCCCTGTATTGCTGCTGTTGGCACTTGGCCTCTTTTTGCTCCCCTTCATTTCAACCTTTTGCACCTGGCCTCTTTTTGCTCCCCTCCATTTCAATCTTTTGCACCTGGCTTCTTTTTGCTCCCCTCCATTTCAACTGTTTGCACCTAGCCTCTTTTTGCTCCTGTTCATTCCAACTGTTTGCACCAGGCCTCTTTTTGCTCCTCTTTATTTCTGCCGTTTGCGCCTGGCCTCTTTTTGCTCCCTTTCATTTCTGCCATTTACACTTAGTCTATTTTTGCTCCCATTTGTTTCTGCTTTTTGCTTCTATCCTCTGTGACTCTCTTATGTGCTTATTTTTCTCTTTTCCCTCTCATTGTTTCATTTTTTCCCTCTCAAGATAATTTCGTACTTACTTTGCGTATTTACCTGGCTTTTGACTGTTTCTCTCCTCCTTTACTAATCCTCTTCTCTCTTCTTTTTCTTCTTCAGCCCCTTCCTCGCTTTACTGATGCCCATCATCTGCCTTTGCAGATTTACCCCCTCCAGTCTTAATGTCATTCCTTCCTTCTCCATTCATACACCCATCTCTCTCTCTCATACACTTGTAAATCATCCTCTTTCAACCACAGCTGCAATGCTTTTCAGAATCTACTTATAGATGTACATGTGGTGTATTATATATTTTTTGTCTCTAACACTTGGCACGTGAAATAACTGTTAAATGCTAATTATAGAGTAGTCTTCCTTGTTTTTGTTATTGTTGCAAACATGTATGAAATCAATGTTCATAAACAGGAAAATCCAAAGCTTCATAATATTTTTGATATTTTTAGAAATATGATCCAGTTGCAAATTTATTCAAATACTGCTGTCATTTTTGGGTTACGGATAGATTAGTGTTTGAAATAATGTTTAGCAGTAATTTGATTCTGCCACATTCTGCCACATTCTGATAATTATGCTGATAATCTTTCTGACAGAGAGGAGAATAAAGATACCAAGTCAGAATTCTGACTGTTTGGCCACTCTTGGATTGGGAAATGCCAATTATGGTACTCATCAAAGTCTGTTGAAAAAGCAAATCTTTCAGCTACTTCAAGTTGTTTTCTGAGGGAAGTGGTTATAGAAGAGGGTGCAAGAAGACATTGTGTCGCTGTCGGATGGGTGGAGGGGAAAATTTTGAAATTTTAAAATTTCTCAATATGCATTTTTTTCGCAATTACTCATCTCGCAAAATTAGCCCTTAATTAAAGTTACACATTGTTATTTGATTTTTTATTCGATGAAGCATTGTCAACTATTATTTTTTTTTTACTAATATTAGAAACCATCAACCAAAACTGTCACCGATATTGTGAACCTAAGTTTCTTCAGTTTTCAAGTTGTTTTGGCGGTATTTATCAAGCATACAGGCCGCACTGATAGAGCTAGAGGGCTGAAAATTTGAACATTCACTACTTATCATGTCTAAAAAAAAAATAATTTTTTTTTGTTTTCTGAAAATTACCCCCTCTAGATTTATAGTGCACTTCAATTTGCAATGTAAGTTTATGGTAAATTGGTCCCTTAATTTGTGTCCAGCAACAATCATGCTTGTTTATTGAAAGATTTTGACTTTTTTAGTGATCATTGCCTAACAAATGGCAAGAGAAATAACTTATTCATTGATCAGCTCTTTTTCAAATTATGTAACTGATCACCCCTAACAGGGCATGCTGCCAAAAAACATTGGTTACATGATGGTTTCTATTGATTGACTTGTCATACCTATTTTTCATTTTTTTTTCCATCTTGAATTTTATAGTTACTCTTCATCACAACTTTGCTCTAGTCGTCAATCTACGGTAGTGAGTTGATAGCCCAGATTGGAAATAAAGAAAAATAAGCTGTAGGTGGGACTCAAACTCTCATCCCTTTCATCATGGAAAGCTGCCTAATACAGCACTATGCTTACCGACTCGCCTAGACCTTACTCATTTTTTCTTTATCTCCAATCTCTTTCTTTTTTCTGGCTCTCTCTCTCTCTTCTATTTTCTTCCTCTTTATCTTGTTGTGCCACAAGTTACAGCTACTCTTATCCTGCTGCCACTGTAATTTCCCTCTGCTTTGACTTTCTCTCTGTTAATGTGTGATCCAATATGTTCCAAGATCGAAGCCAGATGTCTGTCATGGCTCGAGCCTTTTTGTCGCCTCCTCCCCTGCGTGCTTCCTTTGCTTCTAGGGCCAATGCTCATTCTCTGCCGATCAACCCTACCCCAATGATCTCAGCCTGGATTTCAATTGATTTATGTTGTGGCCTTTGCTTGTCTTACAAATGATTCTAATTCAGATTTCCTCTTTGCAGCCATTTTTCTGCTTCTTGCTTGTTCCCCTCACCTCTTTCCATTCACCCCCGCCATCCTGATTGAAAGAGGTACATGTATGTATTCACTTGTGACCATTTGTTTGCCCACATATTTCCAAAAGTACTTGATGAATTTCGATGAACTTTTGCAGCAGAGTGGGTCGTGGACTAAAGAAGATGTGATTAAATTTGGGGGTGGATCCAGGAATTTGTTTTCTGTTGAGAGGCATATTTATTATTCTGCGGGAAAAGAGGTCCAAAAGAAATGGTTGATAAAAAAGTTGAATCAAGGGAAGTAATTCAGCATTTGCACATTAGAATTTCTCCTTGTGTTTTTATTTTTATTTTTTTCAGTTTTTAGTTGATGTACGGCATTGGCAGAGATACGCACTCTCTCAGTCCTTTCTAGTTTTCTCTTTTCTACCATTTGTCTGCTTTCTGCCAGCTTCTTTTTTTTTTCCTTTCTTTTGAAGAAATCATCCATATATTTACTTTCATCTTCTGTAATCTTGAGCGAAAGGCTTCCTTTCCTTTAGTTTTGTTTTGAGTTTTACAATAGATGGAATGTAGGCAGGATGTCACCCAAGACAAGTAAAATAGACTGTTTAACCTTTTGTACTCTGCATTCTTTTTCAAGGGCACCAAGATTTTGTGCAGTTAGTAACTTTGAAAGCCTGTATCTTGTGTAACTGCTCATGTATGACTGAAATTGACACGACAAACAACATAATCGTGAAATTCAAATACAATATTGTTTGGCAATCAGAGTTGTCTCCAGGAGGAACTCTAACTTTTTGTTTTGCAAAAGAAGTTGCCTACTGAGTACTGAAAGTTAGGATAATTTATTCAACATAAAAAATATGCTTGTAGGTGATCAACGTTTCTTTGTACGAGGATCTATCAATAAATCCATAGCATGACCTGTAGTTACTAGTTGAATTTTGATTTGTTATTTTCACTGAATGTTTGAGCCGTGTGATTAATATTCATAACTGGATTAAGTGCATCGCCAAAGAAGGAGATTATGTTGAAAAATGAATATCATTTGGACCTCTTGATATACTTATTTCTACAGAGTAATTTCTCTGGGTTGGAAGATTTTGTAAATCTATTTGAAGTTTCTCTTTCAGTTTTATTTTTAAATACAGTGTGACCTATTTATCCATGGGAGATACGTTCCAAAAAAGCCTTACAGATAGTAAAATGTATATACTAGCAGTGCTGCTAAATTTATTTTCAGGTTTGCATCTAAAATTGAGGTGAAAAATGTCTAGAAACATCTGCAGTCTTCTGTCTATGATGTTTGAAAGATATTACATAATATTAGTAAATCAAATGTGACTTGAAGCATCAACATTAGATTATCACTGATTTCATCGTAAGTATTACTCACTGTTATTTCATTTACAGTAATAAGAGTGTTACTTGTTTTTATAGAAAAATCATTGAAATAGCTATTTCTGACCACCAGATATAGATGAGAAACGTCTTGAGTAGGCTGACCGTGGATATGTGAAACAATGGTAGGCAATTTCTTGGATGGTGAGATCCTGCTGTATTTGATATATTTTTGTCTATGCTGAAGATGTCATCCTATATATTATTTCCTTTGTTTGTATGTATAGTCATGATGCTTTCTTGTTATTATTCAATTTTCTCTGAGCTCTTCTAACACCAATAAAACTTACTGATTTATTGGTTTAACAAGTGCCTGAGTTTTATTACTCCATTCCGCTTTTTGATGTTTTGGGTTAGAAGGTGAAGTGTCAATTACTCTCCAGTGGAACTCAAGCATAGTATCTTACAGCAATTTAATTTTGATGCTCCTCTGATATTCAATCCTTTTTCTTCTCCCCCGTCACTCAATTTTACACTGTAAAAAGGGGAAGAATAGAAGAAGATGCTTATGCTGGAATGGGAGCAAAATGGACTCAACCTTCACTATAACTGTCATTTGTTTATTACTCCTCCAACACATGTCTGAATATTATTGATCTGAGGAATATAGGAATATAGCAAAAGTAATAACAGATATATTAGTTCTAACTGTCTTTGTATGTAATTATTGTCAACATTGATACGATGCATAGGTAATAAATAACTTAAATGATATTATATACTTTAATTGCAGAAATATATGTGTCAGAATAATGGTGATATTTTAGTTGTCAATGCCGGTGGAATTTCCACAGACGCAGCTCGTTTTTCACTGCAATGGAAGTCGACAGTTCTATAAATGCCAAAAAGTTTTTCGTTCAGACCAAATTCGAATTGGTACATAGCGGTCAGCAGAAAGGGAAAATAGAATGAGGAATATTTTTTTTTTCAACATTACACTATATTATATTCCCTTTTTCAAATCCATTCTTGAGATAAAAAACAAGGTACAAGAAAGGAAGAAAGAAACAGCAGACGAAACAGTGTTTATAACTAATTCATACACTTCATATATATGCTGAGAAATTTTTCATTTATTTCTGATGCAATGATTATATATTTCTATTTCAAATGTTTCAACAAGGATCCACTTGATAAATCAATTGGAAACATAGTTTTATTACACAGATAAATGTTGACAGATGCTGTCAAAAATTGTACAAATGATGTCGTACGTTCAGAATCTGTTCTTTTTCTTGTTATTAATCAAATTCATGTTCATATGGGAGGATTTTTGCTGGTTTACTTTTATTTCTAGATTGTCTACTCATTAACAGTTCTGGTGGGGAAATATATTCCAAAGGTCAAAAAAGATTAAAAATTATCAAAAAATTTTTTTTTCTTTATAACCAAAGATTTTTTTTCTCTCCAGTAAATAGAATTATTGTTTGAAGGCCAATGGTCAGGATTTCCAGCTAGTTCTTGCAGTTGGCCTAAATGGGGGTTTGGACTCCAATAAGAGATCATGGATTTGAATTTGAACTACATATTTATTGAATCCTTCTATATTTAAAGATCATAATAAAAAAAATTTCAAAAGATTTCAAAAGCTTATATGCTAAAAACCTGCATGGGGATCCCATTAGTTTACCAAGAGAATTTCATGGTGATATGTTATGTGGTCCCTGAGTTACACTGTCATATACAGACGGAAAGACATTTGGTGAATTATATAAAGAATATGAATTGCATTTAATTTTTCTGCTCAAACTTTGAATAAAGATTTGTTCAATATCATTTGAACATTTTTCTTTCTTTGGTTGAGAAGAACCAAAAATGTACTTGACTCTCTAAAAAGTGGTTATTGGCCAACCAGGAGATACAAGTTTTCAAAGCAAAAGATTGGTGATAAGTCAAGTCATGTGAATAGGTTTCTATGTCCTAATTTTTCAACATTGATTAGAAAAGCTAAATTTGATCTCTTTACTACCGATTTGATCGCTTGATCTGACCCAAAGGCAAATGAAATTGGCAAAGCTCCAAGTGCAGAATGAAGAATCCTTTCTTGACAAGTGTATATTATATACAAGATTTGATTGAAAGTATCCAGTTGTTTTGAATATCTCGAGAACCAATTGTGCAACCATGATGTAACTCTGTAACCAATCAGAGGTGATCTTACTGCACATATCTGAACACTCCTCTATGGGTTTATTCGGCCAACAATGGAAATGTGCTTGTGTAAACTTGTGTACTGAATGATTATTGCATTCAGTATGAATGAGCCTGCCCATTCTTCAGATTTATCCAGGGTTTTCTGAAAAAAATTTCACAGTCCCCATATATATATATATATATATATATATATATATATATGTGTATATATATATGTATGTGTATATATTTGACGATGAAACAAAAATTATTTACCCCAACACCCAGTTTCCATCGTCTCCTTCAAAGTAGTCTTTTGCATGTGCTATTCAAATGCTCTGAATTTTTGGGTAGCCCCTTCTGTTTGCAATAATTGACCCAGTATGCATGGCATTTGTAACAAATCAGTGATCTTTTGGTCAACAGTCTATTCAAAAAATGAAACCAGACTTGTCAAAGGTGGCATTTACCAGTATAGAATTGATGAAAATTCATGAAATGAAGCAGTAACAAAGCAATTTCTTCTTGTTTTTCTCTGACAAATTCTGATTTACTTTTTTGCCATTGGTAACCTTAATCAAAGCACAAACAAGTAATGGCAAACTTTTAAACCTCATTTGGAAAAGCAATGTTTGTTTTTTGAAAAAAAATCAATTATTTTCAAGAATTTCAAATTCAAAAAAATGGAAACTCTTATAAAACATGAGAATTCTAAGTTTTTTGATCTAACAAATTCTCTGATGAAAGGAAATTCAAATGAAAAATGTTTTTCTTCTACTTTTTGAGGTGGGACCATCATATATCAGAAGTGCCATTTTTTTTTTTTTTTTTTTTCATACAAAAAGCTGCATGTCTTCTCTGTTTTTAAGGATTATTGCAGGAAAATATCTGGTGTAGATTAAAATCTAATTAAACCTTCAAAAATTGAAATTAAAAATCCAAATTAAGCCAAAACAAAACACTAGCCCCTTTTTTTTCTTAATCAACATTAGTCAAGAAAAAATGCCATTCTACATTTGTGCAGCGAAATCTAATGCAAAAATATCTTGAATTTAACACAAAATGTAATTGTTGAAAATTGTTTGGTTTTATCTGTATTCAAGATTTTTTACCAATTTTACATGACAGAACCATACATATACGGTTATACATGAAATCATTTTTTTTATATAGATTGTAAACAAACCCCCTTCTCAATTTTTGGGAAATAAGTCAACTGATGTTTTTGTATATAATAAAGTATGGAAAAAGGCCTCAAACTGTCTTCTTCTGATTTTCAGGGAATTCAGAATCAATAACATTAACAATAAATCAAACAAAATTCGTGTCCAACAAATCAACGGTCAGGAAAATGAATACCTGAATGAATTCATTTTCCATGATAATAAACACTGTAAAACTTATTACAGTTTATGAGTACGCTGCAATTTTTAACACATATTTGTTTCAATGTCTAATTACTGTTAGATTATGACTAAAGACCAATATAAAGTCTTTGTACAGGTTGATTATCCCTTATCTGGAACTCTGAAAACCGAAATGATTCAAAATCTGAAACTTTTCAAAACCCTGAATGACATCACAAGTAAAAAATTCCACATCTGACCTCATTGTAGTATGATTCAAAGATTAGAAACTGATTTCCAGGACATTTAACTCAGTTATCTTTGTTCAGCTCTTTAGAAATGTAAAACTATTCTTATATCACTAATGGTGGAAGATGAAACAGGTCCTAATGAAAACAAATTATTGTCACCACCAGACCTATATGCACCAATCATTGTATTTTCTACTCATTTTCTCATCCGTTCTAATACATTGTTGAAAATGTCAAAAAAGGTTGCAGATATCCTTATGGGTACCAGTGACAAAGGGAGGAAGCATTAATATTTATCTATAGCACAAGAAAATCGAGTTATTAGATAAACTGGACTGAAGTATAGGTGTAACATCTCATTATGTATATGCAAATATTACGAAATCTGTATTCCAAACCTCTCCTGGTTCCAGGCATGTCGGAGAAGGAGTTCTCAACCTGTGCTTATTGCTTTTATAACAATGAGTGAGGAGTCGCGAAAAAAATTCCGTCTCAAAGGGGTTGTGAAGTTTGAGAATCTCTGGAATAAAACCTATCAATAAAGCGTCTGATAGACGGAAGAGTAGATGAGAGTAGTGACGAGGAAGCTGATAGGGGAGGGAAATATCAGAGGGGAGTAGGAGGAGGAGGAGGTATGGTGAGAGTAGAGGGTAAGATTTTTGGAAGAGTAGTAGTGGTAGGAAGATCGGAGATGGAGTCAGGAAAGAAAGCGGGAGGGGGGGTTACATTTGTGGTAACTTGAGCAGCGCTGTTTGTTTCTCCTCGTCCTTTGTGTTGGTAAGTCTTATCCATTCTGCGTTTACTGGAAGGGAAGGGAGGGGAGGGGATAGGCTGGGCGAATGTCCTCTGGTATAAGTGCTCAAATGCTTCCATATGATTCTCTGGTGAATTGTAAAAAAAAATCAATAGTTTTCTTGTAGGCTGCAAATCCATTGATAGACGTTCTTAGTCTGTGGCCGCGCAGTGGCAGTGAAAGCGGTGGGGGAGCCGCAGACTTGATGCTTGAACAACTGCTCTTCTGTTATAAGATGAAGATCAGATTAGGAATGAAACGAAAGTTGAAAAAGATTCAATTGATGTGTGTGCTGTAGAGAAATTGTGTTAAACTCTGAACAAAGCCATTTAATATTAATAAAAAAAAAATAGCTTATCTAGAGTAATGGTGCTCAAGTTCACTTGAGACTTTGCACACTTATCCAACATCCTTTCTCCTCTTCAAAACAGTCTGCCAGGTCTTCTTTGGAATTGGCGTTTGATCCTTCGTCATGTTTCTCTCAAACTCATCCATGGTCTGAAATCTTTTGGGGGAAAAAGTCACAAGGAGCCAAATCTGAACTGTAGCGATGTCAGAAAGGACCTTAAACTCCAAATGTAAAAATGACTTTTAAAACCCCATATCTGGCCGATATAGGCTATCTCAGCAAATACATCAAATACAGGAAAACAAATGATCTCGTTGAATTCAGTGTATCAAACTATGTCAGAAATGACCTTAAATTCAAAACGCAAAAATGACTTTTAAAAGCCCCTTCCAGATGAAATAGGCTATCTCATCAGATATAGGAAAACAAGTGATCTCATTGACTTCAGCGTATCAAACTATGTCAGAAACGACCTTAAACTTTGCGGTGATGTTTTTACAAAAAACCCTGTCGAAATCTCCTTGATAGAGCATCATGATTTAAAAGAAAAAAAAGAAGACATTTCTTTCAATAACACGGTGAAATATGACTGAATTCAGAGGTAAAATTTTAAAAAATTGCATGACTTGAAAAAGAGTTGATGTGTCATGAAATCGTGTCGGTGATGCACGCTTACCTTTGTATGAGTGTGCACACTCTGAATTTGTTGGCTCATAGGATGCATGGTCAAAATAAAAGATGCTTTATCATTTCAGCGGGGAATATTAAAAAAAATGCTGGTAGGAAAAATGAAATGTTGTTGACCCCACCCCAAACTGCTCGTTTTTCTTTCTTTTGGGGGGAAGGTGTCTATCCTGCAATGGGGGGAGGGGTTAGTCAGACAGCATAAAAGCGTGGACATGTCAAAACTCTCAATGCAAGCTGCAGACAGGCTGGCATGGAGAACGACCTCAGCTTCTTCTGTCTTTAGCCTCACATCCCCACCTCCTGAATACGGCAATGGTCAAGAGACTGAACTGCACCAAACTTTCTTTCCTGTCATCAATGTAGGTGGTGTACTAGTATGTATGATATATCTTGAATGTGTTATTGATCGAGATGGATGCATATAAATATTCTTAGTGTCTGTCAAAACATGTTCTACATGGTTACAGTGATGCATTAGTATCTAAGTGATATAAACACACACACACACACACATATATATATATATATATATATATATATATATATATATACCGGTTAATCCATGTGGAAAATTTGCATGCATATTTTTAGTTTCTATGAGATGTTAGTTTTTTGACTTTTTTTTTTTTTTTTTTTTTTTGAAAAACTTTTGAATCTATTCCAGTGGAAGAGTGCATTTTTACAAATAGTATGTAGAAGATATTTTTATCCACAAAATTATTACTTCTAAGTGGAAGAGTTCATAGTTATGGACAGGAGAAACAGAAAAAAATTGCACTATTCATTATTTGATTTTCTCTATCTGTGTGATTTTTTTTTCAACATCCGTGAAAGAGTCTAGCATCTTAATACATACAATTAAAGTACTTTCTCCAAAATGTTGATAAATCAGTTTTTTGCTCAATTACGCTCTAAACCAAATCCCTGTTTTCAACTCTCGGAGGTAATCATCTGTCACTTTCATGTCAGTCTCAATTTGAAAACCTATGCAGTCAGTAACAGTAACATGTATTTGATCTATTTGTATCGTGAAACATGTCCTCCATGGAGGTTTTTCATGTAAACACCCATCATAATCCCCTTCTGACTTGCCAAACATATCGAGGCTTTACAAGAGCCCTGTTAACTATACCTTTCGGGAACACATCCCCTACTCTATCTCTTTTAGGTGTAGCTATTTTAACCATAGCTGGGGGTAGGGTGAAAAGAGATTGATTCATGTCTTTCCCAAGGATATTAATGCTGATAACTGCTTGGCCACCGGCACCCCCATTTTCTGACCCATGCAGTAGTGACCATAAATAAGGAACACTTCTTATGCAGACAGATTTTTGAAAACATGCCAACTCCAAGTCCTGCCAACTGCCATGGTTGGAGGAGATTCTAAGTAGGTCAAATAGATGCATTTTATTTCTATTTGTTTATTTTGTTTGCGTGTGTGAGAGTGAGTGATTGATTTCTACAGAAAGTAGGTGGATAGAAAGATGTTCCGCTCTGTTGACTCTCTGTCATTGACTGACAGCCTATGGTAGTCAAATATTAATATTGGTTGACAATGCATCGTCTAATAAAAAATGAATCAAGAATAAGTCTGGTAAGTCACTCAATAGTGGGGGTGATCAATTAAAAAATTGGAAAAAAGGCATTTCGTTAGGCAAAGATTACTAAAAAAAAGTCTGAATTTTCTAGAAAAGAAGCATAAATGCTGTCCAACCCAAACTATAGCTTAAACTTACATTGCAAATTAATCCCTCCTTTAAAAACCTATGATGGTAGGAATTGAAAAGAAAAGAAGAATAAGTTTTATCTGGAGATGATGAAGCATGAACATTGAGATTTTTAGCCTTCTTGCTCCATTACTGTGGCCTGTACTCATGATATATGCATAGCCAGTTAACCAGCCAGCCAGCCTGCCAGACTGACTTGAAAACTTAAGAAACCTATGTTTGCAGTTTCTAATAATATTGGTGCTACTAAATACTACCAGTGTGAAAACAATAATTAATAAACAGAGGTGTTGTAGGGAGTCTTCCTTGCTATTTACCTATCTATCTCTTTTCCCCCAGCCATGGGTAAATAGCAGAGCTGATAAGAATCTTCAGTCTAGGATATCTCATATTAATTAGTTCTTCCTTGCTATGTTGCTTGTCTGCCTCTTCCATTGAACCATAGTATGTGACTTTTTTTGCAACCTGACCTAGGGACTAAACGCTTGAACTCCAAGCAGGTTAACGCTTTTAGGCCATGTGTTCTGTAGAACAATCTGGGGGCGAGAACTTGAAGTCACTTGTCTGCTCCTTCAACTGAAACTGTGTATATGGCTTTAGTATTATTTGTAGTGTAACTAGGAGGTTGAATTCTGGGATCTTAAGCTTAATATCCTTTCTTTCTGAATTAACTCTTAAATTCATAAAACTTTTCGAGGGAAATTTATGGAGTGGAATAAACCCTTATTGAAATTATACTCCTTTTACCATTAGTTGAATTTTTGAATTTTTCTCAATTTAATTCTTTGAGGATTTCCATTATTTTTCATTCAATTGATTGAATAGTATCACTGTCAATATGAGCAGTTATAAGTAGTCTATGAATTTAAGAGTTAGAAGCTCCCAAATAGTGTTCATTTTATATCTTTTTGTTTTTGTTGCTATTTGAATGCTGTTTTCTCTAAAGATTTCTTGCATGACTTTTCTGTTTTGTTTTTTCAGGTAAGTGCAAAATATTCTTTGTGTGCAGATCAGAAGTTGGTTGATAAATCCGAGATTTCTCTGAAGGTAACTTACAATTTACTAAACAGGTTATTTGTTTGATTGATCTACTGTACTTGATGGCATATGGCAAGAAAAAAGTATCTCTCAATGGAATGACAGTGAAGTTATCTCTCCAAAGCATAGGCTTAGGTGTAGTGTATAGAGGTCCTGGGATGTCCAGTTGACTGGATTGTCTCGTTGGTTTCACTGATACAATCCAAGGGAAAGTGGAGTGCGATATATTAGACATTAGCTTGACTGCAGGAGCTGCCAGAATGACCTTGAGGTTGGCATCCAACTGCCTTAAGTGGGTATGATTCCCTTATTTGGAATGGGAGTTTTTCTTCTAGACTGATTGCCTTCTCAAGGCTAGGGAGCCCAATTGGCCCTGCATGTAAAACTCTGCTTATTTCAGTTGGAAATATCAGAGAAGATGAAAAACGTGTATCCCTGAATTCTTATCTATCACCCAGTTTTTTTGGGGTTTTTTTCGACTCATCAAATTCTGGGCCAATGTGGGGCTAGACAATGGTGGCTATGTTTACTTTTTGAGCATTTAAGAAAATAAAAAAAAAAGTGAGGGGGAATCTCTGATGCTGTCAAATATGGTAATACTAAAATGTACTACATGAAGTTTTATTTTGGTTGAAGAACTAAAATAATAATCCAATTGTTTTGAAATTTTACAAAAAAAAAAGCATTTTTGAAAGACTAATATTTATAATCTGAAAATTAAGTTCTGAACTAAAGCTAATGCATTTTGATCTTCTTTGAAATGTTAGCATGTATCTATATTGATATTATTGTTATTACCTCAGTGAAATATAACAGAATACATGATGGAGAAATACTGGAAACTCTATAAAGTCTTATTTCAGTCATAATAGAAAACATGGAAAACTTATACAAACATTGAATCAAGCCACTACACTCATTGTGTTGCCTACCAAGTGGATTTTATTATGAATACTTTGTTGAATTTTTCTTGTAAAAGTTGATACCACACACAAGATGATATGCAAATCTAGATTCTTTCATCTGCTGGAAATAAGTCTGCCAGATTTTAAGGGTCTAATCCTTGATTTGACCCCCTTATTGGCTCCCAAATTTTTCCTTTTCATTTTTTCTGCAAAACATCCCAACCTTTTAATTTAGTTGTGCCTTTTTCTATGTACAAAGATCCTTGTGTATAAATATTTTTTTGAACATGTGTATTAAAAAAAGGATGTTGTATTTACATATACTGACTATTCGTAAATTTTTTTACTTATATCAAATTGATGCAAAAGTGTTCTGCTTTGTGTGTGTGTAATATCATGTTAGCATCAACGGGATGCTATTACTTTGTGTACATCTGTAAATTCAAATATATTGAATATGAAAATTGTATACCAACCTAAAATAGTCGATACAGTCCATTTGTTTTGAAAGGAACAGCTTTTCTCCACTTTTCTCTTTCACACTGGATTCATTTTAAAACTTGTTTTGCTTTTTATGTTTTATGAACTCAAGATAGCAAAGCTGATTCCCTCGTGTTACTTCATTTCATACATTGTAAAATGTGTCTGGTTTTTTTAAATGAAAAATTTGAGGTTCCCACTTGAATTCGGTGAATTAAAATTTTTCTTTTGCATAAAAAATGAGTCATAAAAAGTTAATTCTATCACTTGAATATCTCTTGTTCCTACAACCTAAGGAAATGTACATTGATTTTTACAATTAGTGTTCCCACACAAACACACCTATCAGGATTGTCAATTTAGATGTGAATTTTCAATTTTTCCTATCTAGAAGACACTCTCAAGATTGAAAGATTGAAAATTGACAACACGACTTTAAAACATGAAAATATTTTTCAAAAATATTTAGATATTGTCAACACTGGAGTCACAAATACGAAAAAAACAAAACAAAAAAAACATTTAAGAGGCAATCCTTACACACACACACACACAGAGTAGATTGTAGATCAAAGGAAAGAATGCATTTTGACCCTTCTTTTCACATGATCAGAAATATTTCCTTGTCATATTAATGTCTGTCTGTGCAGAAGGCAATGAGGCTTTTTTCTTGAACCTTATAAGGTACCGAAATATCATGAGTTTGCATTAGCAGAGTTTGAACATGAGACCCTGTGGGTTGTATTTTGATGCTTTAACTCCCGAGGTCTCTCTACTATGAATCCCCTGCTCTGCTATGTGCAGTGACCCAGTATACAAAAAGGTCAGCGTAACCTCTCCCTCTCTCTCTCTCATTGCCTGACTCTTTTTATCTACTCACACTTTTTCTCTTCTTACCCTTCGTTTGAGTCGCATCAGGGTCCTCCTCTTTCACCAGCCCCAGGGAATCTATGGTATGTGTCTTACAGAATGTGTTATGTCATTCTTTGAACAACAAGAAAGGTTTCGACATGACTTGGCCCCCCCTGAACTGAATCCTCCCCTCCTTTCAATACTCCCATAATTCCCCTTTTTTGTATATGCCTGTATCCTTTAAACTTTTTCTGCCTGCTCATTTCTGTTCCTCAACAAATCATGCACAATTAGCCGATCCTCTTGAAGGCGGAGTTTAGGTCACTGGAGGTGGGGGTGCCTGGGTAAGGGTAGGGGGCAAGATGTAAGGGTTTCGGGGCTCTTTGCATACCAACCTTTTTTTTCTTCTTGCCTCCCAGACTCAGACTGACATAATTATCCTTGTCTTTTTTTCTGATTTCTCTTTGACTTTTATTGTCATTATGAACTGCAGTGTAAATAAGCATTGAATGTATGAGGTTGTAACGTATGAAATGTCGTTTTTTTGAATAGTCAGATGGAGAATGACAGAAACAAAAGTAAACGGTTAATATTTAATCAAAATATGACCCATTTGAAGAGATAACCCTTTCTCAACGGTCCTCTAATGATAATATGCCATCTCAATGAAATCATTTAGGTTTAGTGGTCGCAAATTCAGTAAATGCATGAATTATGGCTTCTCCATTATTGAGCCTTTTATCAAGGATATGAAGTTGAAAAGGCTTGAAAAGATGATAATCTAGAGGAGCAATGTCAAGTGAATATGAAGGATACTGCAAGACTTCATATCTCAGTTTTCTAAGCTTAGACAATCAGTTGAGAGGTATGTGGACTGACACAGTCATGGTGCATTTCATCCAGTTTATTGGGACTAATTTTTCCATCTTTTTAACCTTTTCAATTGCCGCAAGATGGTATCATATGGTTGCTGTTGCTATCCTGTTCTCCAGAAAGTGCTTGGAACATTATTTATGAATTGTTGAACAGGTTTTGGCCTCCCTCAAGGGAAATCATCGGTATTCCTATTTGAACTGATGGTAAACATTTCACACTGTGGTAATGTTCATGCTAAATGCTTTGTTGGTGTTATCAACAGCTTGAGCTTGTGGTAATTAGAAATTTTACTTGAAAATCAATGTAACTTCTTGGGTAAACACCATTGCCGTCCCTGGTTCAAAAATCTCGTATAATAATGAATTATATCTCTATCTACATATCAAAAAAAGAAATACAATTATATTATTAAATCTCTCATCTTAGCATTATTCCCTATGATGTAAAAACAAGAACTATGGGCTCAACAATATGTCGACCATCTTTGATTTCCTATTTTAAAGTGATTCTAAATGAAGTAGTCGTAGCATTACTGGTTGAGGTAGTAGTAGCAGGAGGAAGAGAAAGACGAGGATGGTTCACCCAATAATCTGGCTATTGAAAAAATAATTAGTTTAAATTTAAGTAAGTGTACATTTTTTTTGACAATAATTTGTTTTGGAGTCTTAGTGTATGTTTTCTTTTATTTGATAAGTAAGCATTAAATTGGTATATATAACATCTGGAAATTCAAAAGTTTAGCCAATTTTTTAGCCATTTTTGAAGACAGTATTAATTATTAATAACTAACAATACTTGGCAACATTGTAAAAACCAAATGCTTGATGCATCATCTATTGATCTCATGACATAATGACAGTTGATAAATATAAACATCCTTCCTGTTTCTGCTGTTTACCATAACTGAGACCAACTGACAGACAGAAAAGTGTCTTATAGAGATGCATGGACGTATTTAAAAAAAAACAAAAACTTTCTCTGTGTAACAACCTAATACATATCGCTGCGAAGATAACTGAGGTCTATTTCAGTTAAACTAGCAAGGATAAAGGGTTATCAGGGTGCACAAGAAAATTTAATTGCTAGATAATTATAAAAGTTCTCAGGTAATCATCATTTTTTCTCTTTTACCTCTATCTTCTCTCATCTGCTTAAGTCTTCTTCAGATTGGCCAGCAGATGCTACGAAAGAATGGATTAAACTTTGGGACAAAATCAAGGAATTAGTTCTTGATTGAGAAATTTTTCTCATTTTTCTGCAGGGACAGAGGTTAAAAACAGACAGTTGATATAAAGGGTCAAGAGTGGTAACTTAATATTTGTACATTTAAATATTTCTCCTTTGTTTTTTGATTTTTGTATTTTTAATTTTTAGTTAGTGTATGGTATTGGCAGAGGTATGCGGCCTTCAAGTGCTTTCTTGCTGTTCATAAATTGATACATGGATGGTATTTCTATTTGGTCATAAATTTCGTACGAAAAACTGTAAATGCACTTATATATAACTTTTTAAGTAGCTGGTATGTTAATTGTTTAATTTAAATTGACTAATCTGCGTACATGAGACGTGTGGGTTTTTTTATGAACTTTCGTGCTTTGAAGTGCCTTTTCGGATTTTATGTCATTAAGCTTTATAGAACACGAATATTAAACATTCCCATTATCATTAGTTTAATGACTGAATATGTATATATTGCAACATATGAACATAAGTGATTAGTTTCATGTTCAGGTTATCTAGTACAGGAGCAAGATTTAGAAAAATATAATCTGATTATATGTGAAATAAATGAAAGTAATCTACAATGCATGAGGTAAGTTTTTGTGAAGTTGGAAAAATATAGAAATTTGTGTGTGTGTGTGTGTGTGTGCACATGTGCAGTGGTATAGTCCTGTGGAAATGGCATCCTCTCCTTTTTTTAAGGAGAGCAATTAGCATCCTGTCATTATCTAATTTCCCTGTTTGAACAATTTAGTAATATGAAAAAATGATCCAATATATGTCTAAATACTCATCCCTCATGGCCTCAAAATATCTGTGAAATTGGTTGAATTGGAAAATTTTTTCCTCTTATTGCTTTGTACAAAGCAACCTCAAACCAAATTTGAAAACCTATAAGGTAAAATATATTGTAGAAGTGATCAAGTAATAGACCTCGTAATGGCATACTCATTTAAATATTTACTTGTTTATCCATGCTTTGAAAAAGAAATAACAGTAGTATTCAAAGTAATTTTGCATTGTACAGGTAATCTCTGAGTTACAAATGTCCGACTTAGGAACAACTTGTACTTATGGATGAACGGCCTGAAAGCAAAAAAAAAAAAGTTTAAGTACAGAATCAAAACATTGCAGGCCTTCAATGGTAAAATTTAAAAATGTATATTTATGTGGGGCTAAAATTCCTATTGCAAGTCCACATGGTAATGAGTTCATTTTGTTTACACAAATAATTTTCGTTGGGGAATATATTCCATTGAAAACTTCTGTCGGTGTTAAGTTACTTGCCTGTTCTTGTTTTCAAATTAAACATTATTTTTTTTATTGTATTTTCATTGTTTTCTTCATGAAAACACACATTCTCTATCAACTCTGTGGTTACATAATTATTATTATTATCATCATCATTATTATTATTGTAATAACATGGGAAAACTTGGTGGATACTTTTTGAAAGCTTTATTCAATTAGTTACTGTTTAGTTTCATTCAATGGTTCATTGGCACTTGGTATCTGACACCCGTTTGATCATGAGTTTATATAAAAGTTTATAAACAATGAAAATAAAAATGTATATGTAAAAAGCAATGCGAGATAAGATGATATTGGAAGAAAATGTCTGAATGAATTTGTCCAGCTTTGAAATTTTATCTCCTGAAAACACTTGACTGCTTTTTGACCACATATAAGCAAAAGCAACAACTATGTCAGTTTTAAAATATGTCCTTCTCTTTTATTTATGAAAAAATTTCTCTTGCTTATTCATTGAATAACTGTCAATCATCAACTTTAATGTATAGATATCTTGCCAATAATTTAAAAGTGAACAAACTTAAACCTTGACTTTGAAACAGTCCCATTCTACTTAGAACTTGTGTTTTGTTTTTTAAGACAAAAATTCAGGCTATTTCCTCTCTAGACAAGCAAAGAAATCTTTAGAACAGAAATTCTAAAATTTTAATTGATTACATTTTTAAAGTAGGGTGTTGATTGGCGAAATGAGAACAAAGTAAAAAGTAGAAATTTAACATGTTGATTTGAAGTAGATTTTATCTTTTTTTGCTATAATGTTGTTGTTGTTATTATTGTTTATTGTTATTATTATTATACTACAACTACAACAACAACAATTTTTTCATGCGTAGAAAGGTAAATATATACTAAGACGAATGCCTACTTTTCAAGAACTTCGAAAAAGACAATATTAATGATCCCTCTCTCAACAAAATGAGCAAAACAGATGACCATAACAAAAACACTTAGCTGTGGGTAATAATTATGAATTAAAATATTCACCAAATGTGTGAAACGAGACTGCTGTACAAGATTAATTATCCATAAAGAAGCAAACAAAAACAGATGGTCATGCTAAATGCATTCTGCTAACGATAATTAATTACGACCTTTGGAAAGGTGTAAAACTAGATTATTGTCCAAGATTAAAATCAATCATGAGAGAACTATACGTTATGGGAACATTAATAAAAGTAAATAATAATGTGGAGAAAAGAAAGGAGAACTGAAGATGAACCAATCAGATGCAAGGCTCTTCTCCTGTCATCTGGAGACCTAGACCAATCATCTTATTGCCTATAAATTATTAGTCAATGAAGGCATGAACTGAAACTTTCAAGTGACTGGAATAATTCACTACTCCACTTGTTTCTTAACTCTTATTTGGTAACAATGTTAGCCATGGAGAGATGAGTATCAAGAAGGTTCCGGCTAGTTCAGAAAATAAGTCAGCTCAAGTAAAGCTGGTTAAACCAGAATATTTGTTGTCTGTTGAAGATGTCTTTCATGACAGTTCAGCCAACATATTTGGAAGAGCATAAGAATAATAGAAGTGTTATGCATACCATATATTGTATCTACCTGCTTCTCCATGAGAGCAAGATGTAACACAAAGTTTAATTTGGGGTCCCATATACAGGAAATAAGAAAATTGCTCCAGTCCTCAAAACCAGTGTTGTGAAGGCACCAGGGCAAGCCCTCCATTCCCCTTCTAGTGCAATGGGAAGGTGCTACCCTGGGTCTAACTGATTCCCTGAGATTGAGCAAGGTAATTTTTTGAGGGCACAGGAAAAACCCTAGTCCTTGGCACTTAGTAATACTGAGTTTCAGTTAGCCCTCCTCTACTACAGTATAGCACTCGCCCAGAGCTATTGCATACCAAAGATACGTAGGTAGGCCAGGACAAGCACATTGATGTATCAATTACGAGTACAATGGGTTATGATCTCCTGTCAGATTTGCTGCCTACTCATCAATTTCTTAATACTGTGAATAATTGAAATAATATGTCCAAAATGAGAAAAAGAATTATTCTATTATTCTGCTTGTTGGTATGCATAACCCTTACATTTTCTGATTATCATTCTTTCTCTTCATAGCTTTTATATTTTCTCTTCTCCTTTTCTACTCAGCCTTGCAATGTAATGAATAATGGGAATAATAGAATAGGGTGCTTATGTTTGGATTGAAGCAAACGTGACTCAACCTTCACTATAACTGTCATTCATTCATTCATTACTTCTCCATCTCAACTCTGGAGCCTGAAAATTAAGTAGTAGTAGTAGACCAGAGGAATATAAACAGATAGCAGAAGTAATCAATAATGATGTTAACAGATATATTAATTCAATTTGCCTTTATACAGTATTATATCTGATACTGATAAATTCCATAAGTAACAGATTACTTTAACAAAATTATATACTTGAATTGCAGAAATATATCTGTGAGAGAAATGATGATATCAACAACCGTGGAACTTCCATGGTTTCAGATAGTCTTTATTAGAGCAATAATGAAAGAGCTGTCAAACAGAATGAAGATGCTTTTTCTTTTTCGTGTTGATAATGATATAATTAGCTTCTTCTTGTATGATTGGACATGGTGAGGAACTGAAGATTTCGGGATAAAGAATACATTAGAAAAATCACCAGAAGCTGATAATAATGATAAATTGTTTCTAAGCTTTTTTGTGCTGGACTGTAATATAATTTTCTGTCTGTCTGTTATTGCTTAACTCGAAGAGGATTAGAGCTTTGGCCATCAAATTTTCTGTGGTTACTTACGGGACCTTTGAGCATGTTTTTAGCTTATAAGTTTTTTAAAATTCCAAAACTTTTTCTTCAGTTAGCCGTTCAATTTACAATGTAACTATAATGCTAAACTCTTCGTATCAGTTAAAACCTAGTTACTTGCTTGCTGTCCTGCTCACTAATCATGGGATGATAAAGTCGAAACATTTCTCTTACCCAATGACCATTCTTCTTTTACACCTTACATTACTTACGCATGAGCCACTGCCTTACCTTTGCTAAAGTTTAATACATTCACTATAAATTGGAGTCAGATATCGCTACATCACCATGCGTAAACTGTAACTCATTGATTATATTTGTTTAACCATATAAAGTAGACATCTAGCTGAAGAACGGCCCTGTAGTTAATTTGTCCGCATCCAAGTGATCAATGAAGTTGTTGTTAAATTGCCAACGTTTTTCTCCTTTTTTGTTTCCTCTGATTTGTGTACTTGCTTTGTTTCTCACCTTTCACATTGAGAAAGTTACATTATCCGAGTCTAGAGTCTCGAAAGCAATAATCAAAAGTTATGCCCCTTCTGCTAATTCCAAGTTTAAAAACATGTTTTTTTAAAAAAAAATACATACTTGTGTGAAATAAACAAATTTAAGTATTGTAGGTATATCTATAAAGAAGTGTGGGTAGCCTAACAGTTAATAGTATAGAGAATGGAATTAGCTTTGGAGTATAGGAGAACAAAAACATTTGAAACTCTTGAAAAACTCTAGAAAAAATGAAAGCTGATGATGCCCTAGTAATGTTCTTGTTAGAATCAGATACAATGAGGTCAGAGGAACGATGAACTGATTTGAAAGGATTAATTACTAAGTTTTGTTTGGCACAAGGCCACAAGTGTTCCCATCTATGTTTGAGAATTAAGAATAAGAAAATTGATAAAATTATATCTTTTTTGATAAAAACTCCATTTATTTGTTAGTTGAAGATTTGGAAAATATCTAAGTTCTTCTTTCAGCTTCTCTAGATGCTCGATGATTAATTCTCTGTATGTGTCAATCTTAGATTGTGAGATGGTTGAGCCTGTTTTTTGGCAACAAATTTATCAATACGAGGGGAAACCTGTGAAAAAAACTGTACAACGAAGATCAGGGTCAAGTGTTCTGAGATTTGATCAGTGTTTCAATTTGATCCTCAGCAATTCTGAATATGTATGTCATGGTTATAATCTGAGATTCCTATGCATCCCTTGAGAAGTCCAAATGTACCCCAGGTTAGGAACCTCTATACTAGTGACGCAACAAAGCCTACATGACTGGAAGTGGGATAAGTTCAGGGAAGTTTTGGTTCATGCCATTCTATTGTAATTGGCAGCCTAGATTGGAACTGTTTTGTTGGTTTCTCCTGTTGATTCAACCAATTGTTAGTTCTCACAGAATTTGCCATAAGAATTACTATGACTACTTTGAATTTTTTTTTGGTTAATAACATAGGCTTAACTTGTAAGCAATTCAACTCGTGTGTGAATTTGTTATTATTCTAGTCTGAAAGTTCTGGAAGAGTAATTCTGCTTGCCAACTTGGACTCTAGCCTTGAAGTCTGAATTTGCCATGTTAGCTTCACAGAATTTAGAGCTAGATAACATTAGTCCAATATGCAGCCTTATTTACTAGGTGTACATGAGACCGCCTCCATTCTATTTGTTTCTGATAAATTCACCAAATTTAGACAGGTTTTCCATCAGGTTTGGTTCAAATCAGTTCAGAGGTTTCATGTGTCTGGAAATACATATGCAAATGCACTCCATATATATATATATATATATATATATATATATTATGTATACTTAGATTCTTTTTTTTTACTAACTAAACTCATGCAATGCATTCGTGAATGTGTGTATATATTATCTCTCACGTGTGGCTTTATTTATTAAATTTCCATTCAGTTCTCTCTGAATGCAAGATGGTATATCTTTTATAAACCATTCAGTCTGTCTCCATATTTTATGATAGTCAAAGCAATTGGATAAAAGATAAATTCAGCAGAACAAGATGTCTAGGTTAAACTGACACAGAGCCAACAGATTTGAAAAGTGTATTATTCAAAAACCTCAGATTCATATATTTGCTTTTCATACAATAAATCCGAAGGCATAGCTGATGGACGGGGACCCCAAAAAGCATCATAAATAGTAGTTCACCTACTTCATTTTTATTAACATTATACAATAGCAAGGATATATTAGTATGTACATGAATTGCAGAAAAAATGACTCGGTCTTTGGGGTTATTTTTCACTTATTGAGTGTTATTGTATGTCTATTTATTGCAAATTTCCATCAAATTTTACCAAATGTTGGAGGAGGTATTTCAAGGAGTCAAGCCTCCTTGACCCCCCTCCCAAATCTATAGCTTCACCCCTGCCCAAAGATTTAATATTCTTTTAGATTATTGCCTATTGAACTGATGTATGCAGAGTGCGAACATCTTACAATGAGAATTTTCAAAATAAAACAAGTTCAGTTTCTTTTTATCACCCTTTATGCCAGACTATAAAACAAATTGTTTATAAGGCTTTGAATAACTACTGCTCACTGCTCCCCATTCAAACCCCATAACTGTCCATATCAAGCTTTGGTAGACAGCCCACTAATCATAATGCCTGTGCCTGGGACAGTGTCATATTTTCATGTTAAAAAACATCACCAAAACTTTCAACATAAGTTTCTTCAGTTTATAAGTAAATCTGGCTGGCTATATATGTATGCATGTATGTTGATATCTTATTATAAAAAATGGATGGTGTTCCTGTTTTTGAGCTTTAGAAACAACTAGTCACTCGATTATCCTTTCCCTTCATTATATCCCCCTTCTTCTAACCCCCACTTTATAATCTCATTTTCGGCTGCACCGTCAGCATTTTGCCCCTCTGAGCCTCCTATGTCACCTTTATAATCAGCAACCCAAGTGCAAATATTCCATTTGTACGCAGCTGCTGACCAATAAGTTGCATTAGTTAACGAAGACCTATTTCTCCCCTAGCCTCATCTGTCAATGTTTCCTTCACCTCTTCTCACTTGATCCAGAACGGGCAGGAGACGTTCGTCCAGCTTATCCAGGCGTGATGTTATCCTTGTAAGAAACTCCTTTCCTGGAAGGGCTGTCTAGATTTTGGATCCTTTTTTTCCCTCCACAAATGTGGAGACCCTTTTTCTGTATTTCATTTGTTCCACATCATTGACTTTCTGGTAACTGTAGTGGTTTATGCTCCTTCATACTTATTCATGACCATGTTAAGGTTTTATGATTGAGCTCATAAAAAGACGCAATATCTTCTAGCAACAAGTCGAGGTCATTATTAGCATAGCCAGCAAGAAGCTTTTATTAAGATATTGGTGAATACCCTCGTCTTTTTTGTTCCACTGAAGATGTTGACAAGTGACACGGAAAAAATGGTCTGGAAAAATAAAACTGATCTTTAAAAGGGTCGCATGATTGATTCGCATGATGATTTGAGTTGTTTGGACTATTGAATTTTTTGGTTGTTGGCCAACCTTTTCTACATCTTTATTCATATGTATAATCCGTATGGAAAAATTACATGTATCATATTTGATGGCATATAACCCCCATCCCTTTTTTTTTTCAACAGGAAATATTAAGGTGAAAAAAGATGTCTGCATTGGAGATTGAATATAAAAACTTAAGAACTGTTTATTCAACATTTGTCATTAAAGATACAAAAGAGTTTACATTAAACCACTCTGGGATGAGATCAAAATAATAGATTGAGAACAGATGAGAAAATTGATGAAGGTGACATTTATGAGCCCAAAAGGTAAATGATTAGTCAGTCCAGTATGGATTTTCCTGCAGAAGAAAAATTGGAGAGCATCCCAGCATATGAAAATTATAGAATCACCTACATTCCACTCATTTATCACTTAGTTTTTTGAACATTCTTTCCCAAGTTCTGGCCAATGTGGGGCTGGACAATGAAGTCTACGTTTACCATTTGAACCATTTTGGGGGGGAAAAAGAAAGTGTCTTATATGCCATCACATCTCTTTTCTTTTTTTTTTTTTTTCTCCTTTCTTTTAAGCTGAACCAACCGGAAACTGGTGACCAACAGAACAAAAAAAAAAAAAAGGTGGGGTATACTGATGTACAAAGGTAGCTCAATCAATTTTCTCACCCTCCGGCTGTTTCCAATCTACAATTTTGTCCTCATCCTAGAGTGGATAATTCAAACTCTTCTTTTGTGTCTTTAGAGACAAGTGTTGAATAAACTTGTTTATTTTTTAGATTCAACTTCCAATGCTACCATTTAAAAAAAAAAATATTCTAATTTTTTTTTCTCTTAAATTCTTCGACAGAAGTATTTTACTTCATGTTCAAGCATACTGGGTATTGGTTCTTTCAGTGCAAATGTAAGTAAACACTACTTGTTTACAGTGATGCCTGTATTTCTGGAAAGACTGTCTCTTCCTGTTGCCGTCAGTAATTTGATTAGAAAATTTCAAACTGGACATTTACGCCTAACTTCAAACTCATTGTTCCTAATGAGACGATCTAATGATACAGCAGAAACAATTGGACTGTCTGGTCCCTCCCTAATGTTAAAGACAGGTTTTCTGAAGTTGGTCAAATAAGTCGTGGCACAGATGCTCCACCCATGGTGAGAGCTCAGTGTTCATGCCTTTCCAGATGGTACCATCAAGTTTAATGTTCAAGATGTTCTGCTTACTGAGTGTTTGAATGCAGTGAGTGCAAAATTATTCAATATATTTTCAGAAACTTCATTCCAACATAAGTTTAAAAATCGACTGAATTTTGATCAAAGATTGGTATTAATTAATGTATTTTAATAAAAAATATTGAAAAAATATGATTGAAATATGAAAAGTTATGTACAAAAATCAGAAATTTCTATTTTAAGTTAGTTCAGCTGACTGGTTGTATATGTATCGTGTATACTGATCATACTAATGGTGCTAGATGGCTGAAAATTTCGACATTCATTCCTTACTATGTTTAGGAGAACTTTGTACCGACCTCCCTAAGTAAGTTTTTAATGGGGGGGGGGTCAGTTTGCAATGGTAGGCAATGCTAAATTGATCCCTTAGTTGGTGTTAGGTAGCTTTCACATGTTTTTTGAAAATTCTCTCTTTTTTTAATCTTATTTTTAATTACTGATCACTGTCCACTAAAATGCAAGAGAAGTAACATGTTCATTGATCACCCCTTTTTCCTATTTTTCACTTGATTACCCCCAACACAGGATGCTACCTGAAGACATTGGTCACATGACAGTTTCTATTGAGTGACTAACCAAACCCTGTATATATATGTGTGTGTATGTATGTATGTAATATATATATATATATATAAATATATATAGCATTGCTCTTACCATTCAGCTAAACTGTCACTGTTAACTGGCCCAAATAACTGTTTCAGTTCCAAATCCCCATTTTTGCTTATTCTAATTAATTATTGATTATTGGAGCTGGAACTGTTAATTAGGCCTTTGCATATCATCATCATCATCAGTCTTTTATCATCCTTTATTGGATGTAGACCTTCCCCAGGATTTACCGCACCTCTCTATCATGGGCGTTGCGGAGCCAATACTTTCTGAATTTGTCTAGTTTGTCTCTCCATTTTGTGTACTGCTGGCCTTGGTTGCACATATGACCTCTGGGGATCCATATTGTGAGTCATGATGTCCATTGGTTGTCTGCCATTCTAGCAATAAGACCAACCCATTGCCATTTAAGTTTTCTAATGGATTCTATGATGTTTCGAACTCCTATTTTCTTCTGCATATATTTTGCTGTCTTGTGATCACTCCATGTATACGTTGCATAGTTCTCAGTTTGTGTGTCAGTGTCTTGGTTAGGGTTCATGTTTCAGGTCCATGCGTAACTATCGGGAATGCTTAGTTGTATACACTTCTTTTTAGGATCAATGGGATCTTCTTGTTTCTAAAGGTTGAGCTTGCTCTACCAAAGGCTTGCCATACTAGAGTGATTGTTCGCTTGATTTCTTCTTTTGAGGATTCCACGGAGATTTGTTGTCCTAGGTAGATGTTGTGGTCTACCTTCAGTTTTGCATCTTCAATTTCGATCATTGTGTTGTTATTTCCGACGTGATTGTTTCTCATGACTTTCGCATATATATATATATATATATATATATATATATTTATATATTTATATATGACAAATTTGGAAAATTATTATTTATTTTCATTTATTTATATCGGTATGTACTTATGTTAAATTTTTGATCTTTCTCAACTGGTTAGATTTCAATTTGAAATTTTTAGTAATGTTTCACATTTTGATGTCATGTAGTCATACCATATTGCTTCCATCTTGTTTTGTGACATTACATGATGGTATCTATGTGGAATCTTTGCTTGTATTGGATTATAATTTCATTATCATAAAAAAAAAATATGTACATATTATATAATACTTGTTGCTGTAATATGTTTGGTAAAAATACCTGATCATGATTTCTATAGGCTTTGAGCTGTTTCTTTACATTCTCTTACTTGAAGTTTCAATAAAGTTCAAGACTTCAAAACTGTTTATAATGAAAATAAATGTTTACGTTTTATTGATTTCAATTGATATTGCTTTTTTTTTTCATGTGCTCAATCATTTCAATGGAAGAGTCCATTGTTTCAAATAGTGGATAAAAGATAATTTCCTCAATAAAATATAAGTGTTATCTTACTTCAATGTATTACATCTATCCCATAATAGTTGTTACATTTGCATGTTCATTTATATACTAAATGTAACAACTATTATGACTTTGAGGTAGCATTACAAAAATTATCAGAAAAAGTCACCCTGTTAACCATAGTCCTGGCTTTAGTTCAGAAAAGGTCACTCTATTATAGTTTTGGTTCTTGCTTGTATCTCATATCTGAAATTCTCTTACTTGGTCTGCCATGTTTTTTGACTCCTACACGTATAGAGATTTGAGAATATCAATGTGTTGGCTGTGAAATATAGAAGCTTCTCTCAGTACTACAGGATCAATTAAACCAAGTGAGAACTCTGCCCAGACGTTGAAAAGGTGGAGAATCGTATAACTTTTGGATTAAACTATAGTCAGAGACAAATAAACACATTTTTCCTCACAACCTTGATCAAAGGAATTTAGAAAAAGGTTTTTTATTAATATTCAAACACATCTCGAATCAATTTAAAGACAAAAAATGGCTAAAAATACGGAAATGCTGAGAAGTCCAATTATGTTTTTTTGTTTAAAGTAGATATTGACTTTTTTTTCTGTAATCTGTTTTTTCTCAATCTTTGGAAGTGTTTATTTTTTGATTCAGCTTGTTAACAGGCTGAAATAATGTCTGATAAGGTTCAAATCAACCCCTATATTACACCCAGTACAAACCCAAACTTGAACACAAAAAATAGAAAATCGCATTACTCAAGTAAACAATATGTCTAGGCGAATGGACATATTTTTCCCTATACATTTCTGACCTGATATATTCAGAAACATTATTACTAATATCCAGAGACAAATAAACACTTTTTTCCATAAAACCTGGATCTAAGAAGATCAGAAAAGGGTATTTTATTGATATTTAAACATGTCTCGATTCAATTTAAGTTTAATTTGTTATTATATGTCTATACAACATATGTGATTCAAAGGCCAGTGTTACCAACTGAGATGATTTTTTTAAAAATTTTCCGAATTGGAGAGTGACTTCTCATATAGAAAATCACTTCTAAATTGACACTATTTCAGGGGAAAAAGAGAAAAGATTTTGTGGAAATCAATTATGTTGTATATATATATATATATATATATATAGTAGATATTGACTATTTACTTTGTGATAAGCTATGGGAGAAGTGAATAAATTTTCAAGTGGATCTATGCTCAACTATATCCTTTACATTATTATATGTCTATACCACATAATATCACCAAGATTTCATGTCTGTCCATACATTCTTAAAGCAGACAATATGATATTTTATTCTTTTTTGATGTTACGTTTTCATATCATAAGGTAAGTTTTCCTAAATAATTTAAACCATTGAATATCCAAAATCTTCATGTTTTAAAAGCCAGTGCTGCCAAGTGAGATAGTTTTTTTTTTTTTTTTCTAATTTAAAATTTTTTTTTTTTCAGTTTTGAGAGTGTCATCCAGAATAAAAAAAATGAAAAATCATGTCTAAATTGGCAACTCTGGTGTATATACCTTGCCACGTAGTTTTCTGCTTGTGTTTCAGTGACTCATATTGAAAGTGTTGTTACTGATCTTCACTCTGATTTCATTTCCAAAAATGCTTCATTACAACTAAACACCGTCATTGCAACATTAAAAATATTAGCTCAATTAGTAACCACTTAATTACACCAGACTAAATACCAGCCCTAATGGGAAGAATAAATTGCTGTAAAAAGAATTAGTAAAATAAATAGATACTTGGAAATCAGATAGTTTTAAATTTGCTTTGGTTATAAAAGTGATATTTGACTCTGAGAGTTTTTATGATCTTGGAAAGAATGTACTTTCATATACCTTTAACAGAAAATAAGAAAATTTTTAACTTTTAAAGTTTCTTTTCTTTATGAGTGATCAAGGGACATCTACTCAATTGAAGTGGAATTCAATGAGAACTTTTGGAGATATGGTGAGGACTGTCATGGAATTTTGGCGATATTATGTGGTTTGGACTTATACCAACAACATAGAGGAAATAATTGTACATTTATCTGCCTCCAAATTAACTGACTTCTCTCATAGCTTATTACAGGACAAACAGTTGATTTTATATATATATATGTATGTATGTATATGTATATGTATGTATATGTATGTATATGTATATATGTATGTATATGTATGTATATGTATATGTATATATATGTATATATAAATATGTATGTATATATATGTATATATATGTATATATATGTATATGTATATATATGTATATATATGTATATATATGTATATATATGTATGTATGTCTATATATATATATATATATATATATATATATATATATATATATATATATAATTGGTTTTCTCAACATCTTTTTACTTTTTTTTAGTTTTGCTGTTTTAGTCCTGAAATATTGTCAAGATGCGTTTTGATCTGAGTAATAACCATTTTTCTGATTTTCTCAAGTCAGGATTGCATGGGAAAGTATGTTCATTTGTCTCTGTATCTTGGTCACTTGGAAAGTTATTTGATTTTCTATTTTTTGATGTCCAAGTTCGGGTCTGTACTAAGTGGTAATAGGTTTGATTCAAACCTAATCTGACATATCAGAAACAGAATCATAAAATAAACACTTCAAAGATCAAGAGAAAACAGATTATAGGACAAACAGTTAATATTTAGTTTATGTATGAAAGCATATAAGCTGACTTCTCAACATGTTTTTTTTTCATTATTTTTTGTTCTGTGAAAGAATCATAAAGTTTTTTGATCATACTTATAACCATTTTCCTGATTTCTCCATGCCAGAATTGTGTACAAAAATGTGTCTATTTGCCTGTGTATATTGTTTAATCCAAAAGTTTCCTATTTTGTTGTGTCTGAGTTTGAGTTTGCACTAGGTGGTAATATAGGGTTGATTTTAGTCCAATCAGATATTACTCCTGCATGTAACAGGCAGAATTATAAAATGAACACTTTAAGGATTAGAAGAAAAACAGATTATAGGAAAAAAAGTCAATATCTACTTTATATAAAAAAAAATGCAATCAGACTTCTCAACATTTTTCGCATTTTACTGTTCTTGTCCTTAAATAGAATCAAGATGTGTTTGAATTATTATAAAAACTATTTTTCCTAATTCTTGGGGTCAAGGTTGTACGGAAATATGTGTTTATTTGTTTCTTTGTTTGCTGCAAAAGTTATGATTTTCTACCTTCTCAATGTCTGGGTTTGAGTTAGCTCTCGGGGGAATTGATCCTGCTATACAAAGAAGAGCCTCCATATTTCACAACTAACATCTCGATACTCTTAAATCTCCATGTATGTAGAAGTCAAAAACATGACAGACCGAGTAATAGAATTTTGGACTCATGATGTAAGCTAGTGCCAGGACTATTATATAGATAAATTCTTTGACCTGCACATCTCAACAGGTACAGATCTATACTTAGGTGATCTGTCTGCTATATATAGTACCAGTGTACTGAATGCAATGTAATATTTACATTTTGTTTTTTTTTGTTTTTTCTTTTAAATCTCAAAGGCTGGCAGATATGGTAATTTATTTCATGCTGCCTACATTGTGAGGTGCTTAAGTCATTCATAAGACGGGAAATTCTAACATCAAGAGTATAAAAAGAAGCTTTCTCCCTCTTGTGCGTCTCTGTTAAATGGATAAATCTGTTCACTAAGCCTGTGATGGGAATATCATTTCATCTTTTTATTACTTTTGTTACAGTTACGGGCACTCCTATTCAGACTTTAGGAAGTAGCTTAGGTGTAAAACATTGGACTGCAGATCAGAGGCATAGCTGGAGGGGCGGGGATATATGACAACGCCCTCAGGCTCCTAATGAAGCGGGGTCCTCAAAAAGTTCTATGAATAGTTGTTCACATACTGTATTTTTGCTGGCATTATACAAAAACAAAGATATGTTTGTATATACATGAATTGCATGAATAATAATTCAGCTTTTGGGGTTGTTTTTCACTAATCAAGTGATCATATATGTCTATTGCAAACATTCTTTTTTCATCAAAGTGTTGGTGAGGGCCCTTCATGGAACTAAGCACCCTGCTAGTTCCATCTCTGCTGCTGTTCGACCAAAACCCATCCATCTCATTCAAAGGAAAAAAAAACTTTAACATTTCAGACAACTATCCTCATCTTTGTTATTTTGATCACTAGGTCTCAGCTGGCACGTTTTGGCTTACCTGATAATGTGTTCAGTTCTGAGACAAAGTATTGTTATCATCCCGTGAGTTACTTGGATGAACATCTCCATTTTTATTTTCAGTACAATACTTTAGGCAAATAGAAAATTCAACAGAAAAAAAATGTCTTTGTTAACAGGGGTATGTAAAGACCACATAATTCATTATACTTATAGATTCCACTGGATGCAGTGGTTTGCAAATAGTGTCTTATTCCATGAATTATTTGAACTGCTATCTTCATCTTTGTTGCTTTCTCTACATTGTTTCAGACAATCTGTTTTCCAGCCTCCATAAGGTGATGTCTGCTTTGGGTGTTGTCAATTTTTTAAAATTCATTCTCCACCTCTTATCACCTCAATCACACTAAGCAAAAAACAAAAGCTGCAGTGGTCTCTCTGGGTCTGTCTCTTTCAAAAATACCAGCTGCTACTTCTGCTTCTGCATCTGTTTTTTACATTGGGATCGTAGTTACAGCACAGACAGAAATAAGACGAGGTGACCGTGTTGAGTGTTTAACCCATTCAAGACTAACCTATCAAGGTGCTTAATGTCTGTATATCAAAAAAGATATGAAAAGCCCAAAACATGTTAGTTTTTTAGTGGTTAAAGAAAGAAAAAAAAAAATATATATATATATATATATATATATATACATAATACATATGGTACAGATCAGGCTAGCAGTATAGTATAATATAATAACATATAAATAATATAAAGCAACTTCTGATATGTAATGGATTTATTTCATAGAGTGCTTGATACATTCAACTTTATACCATTGAAGTTAAGTTGTTTTAGAGTAGAGCTGGAAATAAATAGTAGAATGTGGATTTGCTACACAAACTGTTTGTGTAGCAAATCCACATTCTAATATATATATATATATATATATATATATATATATATATATATATATATATATATGTGTGTGTATGTATGTATAATTCCAAGGTAAATATAGAGAAATTGATTTGTTCAGTACAGCCATGAGGCACTTCCTCCCATTCAGATACTTCTAAAATCTGTACTATGTAATCTGTATGAATAGGCACTCCAATATTTATTTGAGGGTTGTCTGGGATCAACCTGAAGATCTCCTGTAAACTCTGTGCATGTGTTAGCACAAGTTTTTGCAACCAGCGCTCTGAGGAAATTAATGTCTGCTCAAAAAGTTTGTAACCTTAAATAATATAGTTCGGTATAATGAACTTCAGCTTTCGAATTTGTGGATCCATCTAATCTGTTGATGAATGTGGCAAACGTATGGACCATAGCAAATTTTCATGCAGAATGTTTTCGGGGACCCGAATTTGATTCATCTGAAAAATTTGGTGTTGGGTTGTAGGTCTTCATTAGTTGTGAACGTTAAGTGTCACATGATATATTTATTTTTTGATGGAGTTTTGTCTTTTTAAGTAAATTTTTACTCAAAATAAATGAATACATAGTTTTAATTTGGTCAAAATTCTATTTAATCAAAACAAGAATGCCACAATCAAAATTTAATAATCCTAGATAAGTGGCTTGAATTAGGTTCCTATTTATAACTGTTTATATATTTCAACACAAAAATACATAATAACTTTTCAATAATTCCTAACTGACTCATTTGTTGTAGTATTCAACTGTTTTCGAATCACTGATATAAGTAAATAAATAGCACTTTTGTTTACGATAAACACAGCTGGTGAAAAATATTGCCAATAAATAATGAATGAAGGATTATTAGAAAACTTTCTAAGGGAAATTATTAATCACCGCGACCATGTACGTTCATTTTTATTATGTAAATTCAGCATAAACTTGTATTGTAAATTGAACCCTCGAGTATTAAAAAAAAACCCCAAAATAAAGCAATTTCACTACTCATTGAGGAGAGTGTATGTGTGTGCAGAATTAAAAGTTTCTACCCTGAATGCTTAGAGCTGAGTGGTCTAGATACATAGGTAAATACACATATATAAATATCAGAATACATGAATAACTTAAACCCAGCAAAAGTGTTTAAACTTGTTTGTTGTGGGTGGTGGGGATTAACAATAGTTACATGCATAATAGATGGGATTTATGTGGAAAAGAGTTTTTGTTTTTTTCACAATTTCCTAGTGATCATTGTCTATTGGCAGCATATTGTGTTGAGGTATTCAATTAAAAAATTAGAAAAAAGGGGTGATCAATGAATAAGTTACTTCTTTTACCTTTTGATGGACACTAAAATATCCAAAATTTAAAAAAAACGAAAGTGGACACAATCTAAGGGACCAATTTAACAATAAACTTTGATTGAAAATTGAGCTGCCCAATAAAACCTTATTTTGAAAGGGGATTTAAAAAAAGAAAGGGGAGTGTATGTACAATTTTTCAAATTTCAACTATGATCAGTTAGGGCTGGGGAAGTCTGCTTATATATATATATATATATATATATATATATATATATATATATATATATATATAAAGTCAGAATGCATGAATGACTGAAACCCAAAATCTAAATCAGTGTTGTGGGTAGTGGTGATTAATTACTTTGGAAATAAAGATGAAGAGTCTGGAAGAGTTTCGAAAACTGTACTAATGATTTATCTAATTATACAATCCTTGTTTGATTAAAAAAATTTTTATTTTTTTGTAAACTATTTCTTCATAATATTCTCTTTATGTAGTTAAAGAGATTTGAATTCTACCGATCCCTGTTTTGATTAAATTGGTGACGTATTTGGGTAGTCGCCTTTGGAACACAACACCCTCACCCAAAACAAGTGATGCGGAAGGGCTTTTTAGGATCGATGACCCAGCAGGAACAGCCGGCTGGTATAGTTTTGATCGTGTGAACCATGAGGAGTGTTGGGCCATGCCCTGCCACGGTGACCCACGACATGTTGGAGGAGGTCTAGTGGATTGGTTACTACTGATGTAAATCAGAGTGGTCTCAGAGCTCCCTGGCCCTTAGCACCTGTTGCCTCCGCTCTTCATGTGATAAGATAAGGGTGTGCACAGTGTTGTAAAGGATAAAATTAGACTAATTATTCATCCTAAATGCACTCATGGTATTGCCCGTATGTTTATTATATGAAGTTGTGGGTAGAATTCTGTGTTGACTCTTGTAGGTATTAACTATTGAGAAAATAATCAAATAAATCAGATGAAATTGAATTAAATTTTTGGTAATAGATTAGTGACGTGAATTCATCATTTTGAATATATCTTAACACCAAACAGTTTTATCTATTTATTTTGTGTTTAGTTTTTGACTTAGAAATTAATGAACTAACTGACTTTTCACTTCCCATCTTGTAAGATGAATTTCACTATATCTTATATTTTGAAATATAAGTGCATAAATAAGATTATCATAACTTCGATCGTGAACTTTCATCTTCCCACAATATTTTGTTCAGATATTATCTAACAGATTATCTAAAGCAGGAGACCTACTTATTTAATCTATCTACTTAAATCTACTGAAACTTCTTAAATTGAATGAAAAATCATTAATCCCTTTTTAGAAACTATACTTACTTCAGGCTCTTTATCTTCATTCTAAGAGTTATTTTAATTCTTTAATCTTTATTTATTGGCAATATTTAATTGCCTGATGTCCATTGAATGCTACAAACTACCAAATGAACTTCTTATTGAATGAATAAGGGGCAACCATTAGCTATAGTGAACTTTCACATTTGATGAACCCCCTTCCCCCAATTAGTTCATTATAGTGAGAGTTTTCTGTTATCAATAATTGTACTAATGTTTATAAGTATAATCATAATATATCATAATCATAATTTTTCAAAACCATCTCTTGGGTAACTGTTTCTGTTGATTATCTTGTGTTTTTTTTGCAAATACCACATTTGTACACCATTAATTTATTGTTTCAAGATTATCTTGAATCACATTTGCGCAAGTATTCAGCATACACATACTTTTGTCTGAAGGAGAAAAATATGCACAATGAGATTTTTTGTACATACTCTTCTCTCTTCAAGTTACATATCTTTCAACATAGGATGACACAGTGGTTATCTACTGTGTCTATGGAATGATACTGTCCTTTCCAAATTGGCAGGTCACCACCTTTTTATGCATCCGGTTGTGCCTCTACATTTGCCACTAATGTTTTTTGCTGGGATTACTCTGAAGTCGAGATCTTACGTCTTCTCTGCTGTCCAGACTTCTGTCCTGGGTTGGTTGTACCATTTTTGGACATTGTAAATTCCCAGTTTGAAAGACATAGGGAAGGAGGGGGGTATGAGCCTCACATTGCAACACTGGCTCATAACGTCTTGGCAAGGAGGAGGAAATATCTATATGATCCCTGGCTTATGGTACCTAGTATTCCCCCAAATTAGAGGAAGCATTGCTCCAGTACATTCTGTCATCTATCCAGAGAATGGAATTTCATATGAGCAACATTCATGCATCACTTGGTCTTCTTGTTTACATATTCGTTCCCTCCTTTTTATCAGAGAAAGGAGGATCAACTGTTTTAGTCATCAGGGCATCGGATTTCTCATGACTTTTCTCCCTGTGCTCAACTGCTGCTCTTTCTTCTCCTCGTTCCGAAGCAAATTTGGACTTTGGGAATTCCATGCACTGTTCTTGTAGTAGATAAGCGACTCATTTTTTATCTTTATTTTTTCTCAACATCTTAGTTTAGCACTTTTTGTGTATCCAGGCGTAAAAAATTCTTGTTTTTATACATAATACATATAAAAATATATGTTTACAGTTGGTTTGGGTATGTGTAGAAAAAAAGATTATTCTTATGAAGTTAGTAATATTTACACATTTATGTGCATACAATATATACACAAGGTGCATCCGAGAACATACAGCCATTTTGAATATCTCAAGAACCGGTTGCATGGCTTGATTTAATTTGACAACCAATCAGAAAGGACCTTAGTGCACAGCCTCAATTATACACTGTCCCATGGAGTTATTTAGTCAACAGTGATATGCCTTTGAGTTAGCTTGTGTACGATGATATTGTCGCATTCACGATGACTGAGCAAATCATTCATTATGTCTTGTGCTGAGTTTCTTTGCAAAACATTGCATAACCTGGCCCAGGTCTATCACTCCCTTCCCCTGGAGGATTTTGCTCCCTGTAACTTCTGGCTTTTACCTGAAGTGATTTAAGATCGTGGACAAGATCAAGTTGAACATGATTAGTAAGCTGATGGTAATTCCAAAAATAAACTTTAAGTACAAATGGAAGATTGAAAAAAAATTTTTTTTTTTCTTTATTGGAAGAAATATGTAAATCATTTGCTTACAAAAAGATCTCTCTATATGTTTCTAGTCTTGCACATAGCGAATACTTGAAGATAAGCATCGTCATATTCAAAACAAAAGTATGCTGTTTGAATCTCCTGAAGGGTTTCAAATAGTTTTATGGTAAGCAGTAAATTTGTATTGGGGGGGGGGGGCCTTATTTTGAGAGGTATAGTTTATTACTAACATCCAGATTTTCTAGAATCTTGGTGTTTCTCCAATCTATCTTAGAGGTTTTCAGATAGAAAACACTGGTGATGTCATAATTAGAATTTATTCTGATCATACGTATTCTTTGATGGAATTTCTTCACAAGACTTCTGATGCCATGGAAGTCCAATTATTGATTGTGATGTGGAGTTTTGTATGGTTTGTATGTTTTTACCCATGCCCAACCATGTCTCAACCAGGCTTAGGACCGGACTTGGATTGCCTACAGGGCTAAAGGGCCTCAACTGTTTTGTTATATACCCATAGCTGAGGGTTGAAGAAAATTCATGTCTTTCCCAAGGGCTCTAGTGCAGAATGAATGTGAGCAGGCCCAGCTGAAAGTCCAACCAAGTTCTCCTCATTTTTCTCTGCTAGTAACTGCTATGCTACTCTCCATAATATGTAACTCTTGTTCAAATTTGAATGAAAATGGTACAGTCATTTAAAAAAGCCTGCCAAACATATGGTATGGCAGTTTCAATTGCATTTAGTATTGGATAGGTCATATGTCTGTGTGTGTGTATATATATATATATATATATATATATAAACATGCACAAACACCCTTGCCAGCTTTTTTATCCTTCTTTTACCCTTGCTTTCATCCCTGCCTCTTTATCATCACTCCCATCTTTCTGTCCTCATGATGAAGGACGGGGTGGGGCATTCTGATACTTCTTTGCTCTCTGTCATCTTCTTTCAACACTTTTATAAACCTCTCCATTGCTACCTTCATTCTCAAATTACGGCTGTGTCTGTATTCCTTCCTCTCTCTCATCTCTTCTGAATACCTTCACATGAAGTACTGATTCCAATATCTATTTGCTCTTATCTATGCACACGTTCAGCTGTAAACATTCCCAGATTCACATCTTTGCCGTTATTAACTCTCTAAGGTAATACCCTGCTTAGCACCAATTTGTTATTGCTCTCTTTCCCAAATATTTTTTGTAATAAATTTAGTAAAGTTGAATTTCTGAAATGAATAATGATGAAAGACAGAATTAAGGACAGTCTCTGAAATAACTGTATACTGCAAACTTTGGTTAATGTGACTTGTATATTGGAATAAACACACATACATAATTTATCATGTAGAGATAAACATTGACACCTAGTGATATTTCATCTGCTCTGGAAACCTCCAATCCATTCCATCATGTTAAGGCTCTACAACATCATCAATTATAATAATACCTCACTTACCCTATCACAATTGTATCGCGACACTATGTTAAAACGATGCTGTATATTACGGCATTTTTTAGGAATGTATCTAGAGCATTAACCAAGATATTAATACATAAACACGTTTATTTGTCCGTGTAAATTAAACTTGTGTGCGCAGGTGCTTCTACTTGGATAATTAGTAAGTCTGCACATATGCAAATGCAGGTCTCTTGTTGCTGTAAGTCTGCACATATGCAAATGCAGGTCTCTTGTTGCTGCCTTAATCATTAAGCATCAAAGTCTAAGAATATTTACTGCATGAGAGTTGAAAAGGGACATCTGTTTCTTGTCATGATCAAATTTCTTTAAGCTGAACCATTTGTAGACTGACTATTAATAAATTCATATTTAGTTCTTTTTTTTTCCTTCGAGTGTGTATTTGAATGTATGTGTTTATACTTATGTTTATGTACAGAGGAATTCATGATAGTATATATATTTGTCTTTTTAAGAGTTTTCTAGTCATATTAATTTCTACATATTTCACTTATAATAATATTTAATTGTGATCATCCTTTACAAATAATTACCAATGAGTTTTTATTTATTCATTTGGTTTTGGTCATATTGGAAGAAACTGATATATAAAATCAAGTGGAATTACCATTATTCAAATGTTCAATGTGGACTGTTGTAGCTTAATGATTTACCAATAGGTCAGGGGTACACTGATGATCTGGTGTAGAAATTTTAAGCATTAAGTATCCCAAAGGTAACATCTGAGGATTAATTAATCAAAAACATATATTTATGTAATTTATCCATGCATAAATAATCCTGTCGTTTTTTATGGGTACTATGCTAGATATGTAATTATAGTTTTTTTCTATTTCTTAGCATAAGTTAATGAGGCATTCATATAAGCAAGATGTTGGGAGAAAATTTTATGGTGATAATTTACAAATGATTTAGAAACCAAATGTAAGCATCTTAAGCTGCTAGGATTAAGGCAGAAATGTGTGATTCAAACTAGCCAATTGCTCATTGTAGCATTGTTCAGTAACAGCTGGCCAAGTCCCAGTAATTCATGATGAAGAATTCTCTTTGAATCTGACCAAATACAAACCTTTTTTTTTCCACCAGCAGATTCTATTTAGTTTAAGATGTTGTAGGCTGTCCTTGATTTGGCCACAATTTTCTTCATTCTACATTCTCGTAATACATCCATTTTTCATCTTGTTCAAAACTGTTTTTGCTTTTTCTGTGTAGAGCAAGAACGTAAGTACATGTTAGACCCTTTTTTTTTACAACTGATTTTTTTCCTAGGCTTTTAAGTGACAGCACCTCTTTTCCTCTTGGTGGTACTGATCTTTACTTGGTCCAATTTGTTTGTACTCATCTTTACTTGGTTAGGTTAGGCTATGATGACATTTGAAGAGATCTTTGATACACTTCTGCACAGACCCCCTGTTCAAAATGGTATAGACTCCATGATATTTAAAAAAAATAAATGGAGTTTAATTGCTGTAAAACCTTCTTTTTTGCTTCTCCTTGCCTTCAATCCTTACCCTGGTGGCATTGAATTTAACTTGGTCTCATTGGTTGGTACTAATCTTTACTTCGCTATATTTAGTGGTAATGACGTTTACCAGGGGACTTTAATGGTGTTGTTCTTCACTTCGTCCGAGCTGAGTCTTGTTTAAAGATACTTTTAAGGTTTTGTCTATAACTTCAGAAAATAGTCCTTGGCATTCCAAATTTTGTTCAAGCAGATAAATTTCTTCTTAGCATCCTTGATGTTGTCAATAGAATGTTTTGGATGATCTATTCTTCAGCTTTCATCAAGTGTATGCTGGAAAAGAGAAGCAATCATTCTTTCTCTAGTCAAGTATTTTCTCCAATCTTTTTTCTTTGCCAAAATGACATTTTTTTCACCGTATGTCACACAAGGACCGAAAAATGGTTTGACTGAAAGGTTGTGTTAATAACATCTAGGATACATGGAAGAGATTCATTTGTCAGCACAACATTTAGAATTTCTAAGATTTCCCTAGCATTGTGCAGAAAATGAAAATATTGCACTGGGAACTTATGCATCAACTTCATACATCTGTAATTGAGTAGGTTGCTACCAATTTCTTTACCCACTCCCTTCCATTCCCGGAACTGGTTGCTTACTTCAGCCACCAATGATTTTGGGGAACCAGTATTACTTATTAGCCACCTATTGTGTATGTCGCATTGCTGGCCAAGATCCAGCTGACTCTCCAACCGCAGACCCGACCTACGTTTAATTCCTGGCACACTTGGTGGTAGACGAAAGACTTAACTTCGGTTAACTCTGCAGAGTTGATCAAGAACAGCTGTCAATTTCACCATTTTGTCCACTGCCATTACAAATCCAAAGAAATTAACTTCAATAATTTATACTGGCACTTGTAAGATTGACTCTCTGGCATTGTTCCCTCTAAGCTGTGTGGGGGCTTACAAAAGAAATTGATGTGAGCACAAAGGGTTAGTTACCAAAAAAATTTAGTAACTTATTATTCTCTTAATAAGTATCTACTTAAATCATACATTACATGATTGTCTATATTTTTGTCTGTAACATTTGTCGAGAGAGATAACTATTAAAATACTAATTACAGAATTGTATTCCTTATTTACTTCCTTTTTGCAATTGCGTAAAAAATCCTGATTCATTCTGTTTGAACATGATGTTATTGATATTTTTTCATAAGTACAATGTCCCCACCTTGACTCTTAAGAGACAACTCCCAAAGGAGTATGGAAACCGGTTTCTGTTGTGTGCTTCAGTTTAGTGATCTTTGCAAGTTTTTATTGTAAAAAATATAGATTCATTATGCCAAATTCAAATAAATTGACTGTGTGATGTGCTCAAGAAACTGCAAGTTTGTTCAAAATTCAATGGCTCAACAAAGTAGAAACTACTAGACCCAAAGCTCATAAGGACTTGAATGTTCTCAGTTACATAAGCATTCAGTGCAGACATATTTTTATCACAAAAAAAAAGAAAAAAAGTTGCACAACACTAACTACTAAAAATTGGAGGGAACACTGCTCTCTGGTTTATCACTCCCAAAATCTATCCCTAGAAATCCTAAAAGAAATCATGTGGACAAGATCAAGTCTGATACAAGACCATGCCTTTAGAGCACTATTGGAAGTTAAAGTGGATCCCTCATTGAAAAGAATAGTGAGTTGAAGAATGTTTTTGTCCCTATTGAGACTGTATGTTTGGTATATGTCAGTCTTGCAAGACTATGAATCCGCATCTAGGAAGTCTTGCTTTTAGTCTCTCTCGGGCACAGGCTTGGCCATGCTGCAATTTTCCCTTCCATTCACTGATGTTATCAATGAGAATGTTAAGGGCCAATGCATCTTGGCACCTATGTCATCGCAGGATTAGCTGGAATTAGGCTGAAGACAATGTTAGACTGCCTTAGGGACTCCAACTCCTGGTTTTTGAGTTCAAAGTTGTGCCCCTCGTAGACTCACAGCCTCTCAAGGCTAGAGAATCCAGTCTGCTCTGCTATTTCATCCATAACTGGAATGAAAGATGGATTTATATCTATCCCAAGTGCATTAGTACAGAATGAGTATAAACAGCCTCAGACTGAATTATTTGGCCAGTCGCACCCCCAAGAAAATCTTAGACAAAATTATTTGGACAAAATCAAATCTGATACAAGGCCATGCTTTCAGAGCACACAAGGATATTGCATTGGCTATTTTTTAGCAAGACTTGTGAGTAGAGGAATGTTTCTGATTTTTTGGGGATTAAATCAATACTACCTCTGTCCCATAATAGTTATTACATTTGAATATATATTTCATACATTCAATTATAGAAGTAATACTTTTTTAACAGTTATTCCAATTTAGATGATATGTTTTTTTGAAAATTTTTGAATTTGGGAGTGATTTCTCAACCCCCAAAACAAAATTGACAAAATTTTCTTACAGATTTTGATGTCATATTGCTTGTGTGGTGAGGCGTAAAGGTGTGTTTGAGTATTTTGTGGGAGTTGGACGTAGCATTACTGAAGTCGTCTAACTGGAAAGTGAAGCCTTTATTGTCCTTTTTGTGCGTAAGATGAACAAATATTTCTTTTTGCCTGTGGCATCTGCATTATCTCCAATCTCCTCTTTTCTGCTGCCTACTCTTGGGCGTTAGCTCTTCACCGACATTGCTAGCCAAAAGCTCAGGCTGACTTTTTCTCATTGTCCACCCCCTCAATCTTTTCTCTAAACTTCTTTTCTTTCTCTTCCGTCTTTCACACTCTCTCTCTCTCTCTCTTATGTTCTTGTTTCAACTATTTGCCTCTCTCTGTTCTTTTCAGTCACTCTCCACCTGCTTCTCTATACTTGTCTTTTCTCTTTTTCCTACTTCCCTCTTAGATCTCCCTCTCTATCCTGTCAGTTCTTTTTCTTTTGCCTGCCTCTCTCTCTATTCAGTCCTTTCTGCCTCTCCTACTCTCATCTGCCTCTCTCTCTCTCTCTCTCTCTCTGCCACTCTTGTCTGCCTCTCTCTCTCTGCCACTCTTGTCTGCCTCTCTCTCTCTCTGCCACTCCTGTCTGCCACTCCTGTCTGCCTCTCTCTCTCTGCCACTCTTGTCTGCCTCTCTCTCTCTCTCTGCCACTCTTGTCTGCCTCTCTCTCTCTCTGCCACTCTTGTCTGCCTCTCTCTCTCTCTCTCTCTGCCACTCTTGTCTGCCTCTCTCTCTCTCTCTCTCTGCCACTCTTGTCTGCCTCTCTCTCTCTCTCTCTGCCACTCTTGTCTGCCTCTCTCTCTCTCTGCCACTCTTGTCTGCCTCTCTCTCTCTCTCTGCCACTCTTGTCTGCCTCTCTCTCTCTCTGCCACTCCTGTCTGCCTCTCTCTCTCTGCCACTCTTGTCTGCCTCTCTCTCTCTCTCTGCCACTCTTGTCTGCCTCTCTCTCTCTCTCTGCCACTCCTGTCTGCCACTCCTGTCTGCCTCTCTCTCTCTGCCACTCCTGTCTGCCTCTCTCTCTGTCTGCCACTCCTGTCTACCTCTCTCTCTCTCTCTCTGTCACTCCTGTCTGCCTCTCTCTCCCTCTGTCCCTCTCTCTGTCACTCCTGTCTACCTCTCTCTCTGTGTCTGTCACTCCTGTCTGCCTCTCTCTCTCTGTGTCTGTCACTCCTGTCTGCCTCTCTCTCTCTGTGTCTGTCACTCCTGTCTGCCTCTCTCTCACTGTGTCTGTCACTCCTGTCTGCCTCTCTCTCCCTCTGTCCCTCTCTCTGTCACTCCTGTCTGCCTCTCTCTCTTTCTTTGTCACTCCTGTCTGTGTCTCTCCCTCTTCTTCCAATACCTTATGAAGTTTTTTTCCTGTTCTCGCCATCCACCCTCCTTCTACCTTTTTCTATCATCTCCCTCACTCCCCCTTGTCTCTCTATCACCTCCATCTCTTTCTTTCTTCTTTACTTCTCATTCCCTCCTTTGTTCCAACTCCTTCCACCTCTCCCACCTTCCTCCTTTCATGGTGCACTCTTTTTCCTTTTGTTGTCTTTAGCACTCCCCAAACTGTTATTTTGTCTCCTTGCTTCTTCACCATAGTTACATTCAATTTCTGTCATTGACATTTCTCCGCCCATGTGTCTGTACGAACAGAACGCAACTTTTGTATGAATTCTCTCCTCATTCAGGTGTTTTCACGAATGGTTCTTCCCTATCTTCTCTTTTCCCATCTTCTGATTTCACTTTTGGCTTTTTGATGCTTTGTGAAATTTGGTACAGAGTGAATTAGTCAAAGCAGCCTAAAAGTCAGAACAGCAATCCTTTGATATAGTGTAGTTTGGGATATAAGGTGGATAGATGGTGGACCCCAATGTTTTTACCTATATCATTGCCTACTCATCTAGGAAAAAAATTTACTTGATGTGACTAAAATTTTCATTTTCTCCAATTTGCAATCAATTAACATTTGACAATTGACTTTTAATTACTCTATAACTTTTTTAATCGTTAATTTTAATCATTATTTCCTGATTGATTGTGTGGAAGAAATGGCTATTATTCCTTTCCAATTTGGCTTTTGTGATCAGATTATTGATATTTTGTAATTTATCTATTTTACCTCAGAGAGCTTAGGGAAGATACTTGGAAGCAGTAATCTCCTTATCTAGAGCTGTGACAGATTGTTTCATAAGGCCTATTGTCTTCTGCAGTGTTGGCATCATCACCCTCTGAGAATCAGCCAGTGGCACCCATGTGATGTTGTTCATCCCCTTATAGAATTCAGGTGGCTGCAGTCAGTCCTACCTTGGTGTGCTAAAGTGTTCCTGCTGTTCCAATGAAAGCAGTGAAACTTGGAGACCCATCAGGAATGTCACCATTTTTCATGTCTCTGGAGACGTCCCAGCCATACTTTGAGGCATCTAGCAATGTGGTGACACTGTTGTATTGTAGGTAAAATGAGATGCCCAGAATTTGTCTTGATCATCAATAGGCATGTCAAAATATGCCAGGTAGGCCTGACACATCTTGCAGAGTACTTTCTAAGGCAATAGTCAAAGCCAATGTCACTGTCAGACTGCAGATAAAGAAGCTCATTAGAAAGAAGAAAACAACTTGGTACAGCTTTGTCACAGTGATTCGGCACTTAAAAGGTAATCACAAGGCTGAAAACTATGTGGACCTAGTTGAGATTATAGGGAAAAACTATGGTAAAATGGGTTGCGGACTGTCCCTCAAAATTCATATCCCTGATGCTCATCTTGATAAATTCAAGTAGAACATTGGAGTGTTTTCAGGGGAGCAAAGTTATTGCTTCCACCAGGATATACTAGACCTTGAACACCGCTACTAAGTATCACAATACGAGAACATGATGGGAGATTATATTCTGGGATCTGGTTTGTGGAAGTGAATCACAGAATGATTGTAAGTCTTGAAAAACTACTCACTTCTGAATCAGTTGTGATCACTTTTGTTCAACGTGTGTACATAAATGTTAATTTAGATTCACATGATATTTTTCTGAAAAAATAAAGATATACAAATTTACCTGTTATACAATTGGAAATGGGTAAATTTCAAAATATCACTCTTTTTGTCAGAAATTTAAGTTTGATCGGAATAATAACCATTTTCTCTAGTTTTTACACCAGTGCAATTGTAGAATAACCTAATCAGGAACAAAAATCACGTTTCACTGGTTTTTTAACATACACGTACAGACCATGACATATGAACTCTTCCATTCTATTTTGATAGGCAATAAAGATGTATTCATTTAGATTCAATTAACTTTTAACACTGAATATCAAATCACAATGTGGCGCTCTACAGGATCCCAAGAAGTGTTGAAATTTGAAATCGGGCATTATGTTGATCAGTCCAGATGTGGATAAGATCTACAAAATCATCATCGAAAAGCCTCCGATTATGAACTCCATTTTGAATTAAAACTATTTGAATATCACTATCCTGGTCAATAAAGCAAGGTTTGAAAGGATTAATAGCCATTTTCTATACTTTTTTTCACGTAAGCAATCAGAAAATGACACTCACTAATCAGGGAAGATGTTTTTAGATTTCCAATCTCAAAGCCAACAATATTAACTTTACACTAGTTGTGTATGAAACTTAAATTCCTAATGAGTCAGATCAGTACCTGTCTCTCCTTGAGTATTTATCACAGAATTTCATTCACCTGTGACTAAATTTCCTTTTGTTTTGGGTCATTTTCGTTTTATTCTTCCTTGTATAATTTTATACATAACTTGCCATCACAGTCAATGATTGAACAATCATAGTGTCAAATTTTGAAATCATGTTAAAAAATCCAGTCGAAGAATAAATATGATCAGAGTAATTCCTATTCATAATATCACTGGTGTTTTCCACTGGAAAACATCTAAAATAGAGTATTAGAAATAGCATCCAAAAATATGTAGATTCTGGAGAATCAAGATTTTTTTAATAAACTCATCAAAATAAGGCCCCCAAAAGGTCAAAAAAGTTTTTTTTCACGAAAACATTTTTAGAAGGGTTTTTGGAGATACTGATACCAATATTCTAGTCTGTAGACAAAACAGTATGGCCAAGAGCACTGGAATACACAAACAAATGGATAAACAGACCAGCACTTGCTTATGGAAAAAAAAGGATAGAACACTTTATCTTTGACTACGGTGGTTCAATTTCTTTCGTATCATAAACAAAAAGATAAATTAACTTATCTTTTGAGCATTTATTGCATTCAAGGTTTTGAACCTCTCAAAAACTTGTAAAGAAAACTAGGAGTGACTAAAAGAAATGAACATTCAAAAGTTATAGAAATGATTACATAAGGTTAGTAAACAAATCTTTGAACTCAGAATCAGATTCTTAGAAACTGTTTTCTCAAGGTGTATGTTTACAATAAAAGAATTTAAGTACAGAAAAAATATGAATATCTGAATAAATGAAGCCATTCATCATGTTTTTCTTACTTGAGTTTCATTCATATCCAAAATAATTTCATTCTCTCTTGGTTGGATCATTCACTAGTTTGAAAAGCATCGAGTCTTTGACCTTCACACAGACCAGATCTACAGCTTTTTCAACAAATCGAGATTTATCTGATGACCTGAGATAGCTAATCGAAATGTACTCAATGTTGTTAATCAGAACAAAATTATTATTATTTGTGTTTAGCATGTCTTGACTTTTTTGTATCTATTTTTTTTTTGTTTACACCATGACATTTTGTATGGTAAAGTCAGCCGTGCCATTTTAGGAAGAGGAGATCCGAACAATCAAAATGTCATGGGGAAAAAATAAAAGCCAAATGGAAATTAGGAAATGAATCTGGTGAAACTTTCCATAATTTATATTAACCTGTTTAATGACGATGACGATAGCTGCTATTAGCAGTCATTTCCTGAACATTTGCTATCTTTGTTTCACCACTTTGGTATGCCTGTAATAAAATTTGGAGGACTGGTGATAGGACTATTGTATTGACAATACAAGTTTATGTACCAAAATTCTAGTTATCAACATGGTCCTTCCCTGAGCACTGAGGCAGAATATTTTAGAAGCATGAGTTAAGTGCATGTGTGTTGTGGTCCAGAAGAGGCTGTCTTTTGCTTTGATCTCTGATTCTTAAACTGGAGGTACTTGGCTCCCAGGGGCAGAAATTTTTAAGGAACAGAATTTTAGCCAGGGGAGGAATTTCAGTCTGAGGAAGGAATGTGTAATAATCTAGTTTTCTATTAAAACTATTGTTATGGTTCCTATTGTAGAAATATGGATCACCTGCCTATGTAATTGAAAGGAACGCTAGTATGCCTTTTTCAGTAAGATATTTACTAAACTAAGCTTAGCTTTACTCCAAGCTAACAAGGAGTGGATAATCAGTGAGCATTGAAACTCATTGTTCTGTCATAATGGTCTGTGAAAACAGCTCGCTAACCATTACCCCATGGCAAGGCGCCCAGGGGTTATTACTAAGCTGAGCTAAGTTTTGGCACAAATATGGGGTATCCAATAAGGATCAAGCTTATGACTTAGTAGAGATAATCTGTGAGACCAGCTTGCTAAACATTACTCTAGGATAATACACCTTTCTATTTTCAATATCCTCATTTTAGAATAGTAAATGCAATTTTTACAATTTTTGAGCTTGTCTGATACATTAACATTGTAATGATGAAGTTACTGAGCCTAAAGGAAATAATCAAGTGTTGAAATGAATCAAAGTTCAAAGTGATGAATGATCTACATGCTTTTGTCCAAATATAATCTAGGATCTGTAACGTAACTGTTCAGTTTTCAGTGACAATGGCATTGGCAGAGTAATGTGCTCTTTGAGTGCTTTTTGGTTGAAAATTTGGTCTCTTGTCACTAGGGTCAAACTGATGGTATTGTATCATTTCTTGTTTTATTTATTTCTTATTTTTTTTTTGTTGAATGAAATTTTCTCTTGATCCTTCTGCTCTCAATGTCTGCTCAATTGTTCCCTTTTTGAGCCAAACACGAGACAATGATTTTGTCTGGATTCCTGAAACAGGGCAATGATTTTGTCTGGATTCCTGAAATGGGGCAATGATTTTGTCTCCATTTCACAAATGATTCAAGGAAACCAATCCTCGTTATGGGTCTTTCATGGTTGGCTGCTAGCTCAATGCCTCGACTACCCTGCTTTTTATCCATAGCTTGGGGTAGGTAGTGAATTCACGCAGAACTTTATTAGTATGAAATGAACATAATCCGTCCTAGTCGGCGTTTGAACTTTGCTCGCTGATTACATTCTCTCTGCCTCTGTATCTGCAGACGTTTTAGTGTCGTTTGCAATCCAGACTAACATTTGTTTCAGTCTTATTTCCTAAAATGCTTGATGCTCGTAATTTTACTTTGGCTAATTGATTCATTTTGGAGAAAAGTCTAAATGTTATGTTTTTAAAGAAAAGAAAATCTTTTTGCTAAATCTGTAACCCATTGTAAGAATCGATAAAATGCTATTCGGAACTTTTGTCTTTTTGTTCTTTTAAGAAAAATGTGTTAGTCATTACAATTAAAAGGAATTTCCATTGCAGTTATATTGCATAGATTCTTAACTGCAGTTTCAAAACTTGATTCTCATTGGAGCTAGGTTAGATTAGTAGCTGTTCATGGGCATACGTACCAAAAGTTGATCTCAGCATATTATGACAACTAGCTGGAAACATGCTTTAAGGGCAGGGTTTTCAGCTTTTTTTCTATGGAGAGTGTAAGTGAGGTCAGCTATAGCTATGCCCGTCAAATTTTCTGTGGTTACTAATAAGATTCCATATGTTTCCAGCATATTATTAACACCTTGTTATTTTTGACATTTTTAGTGAGGGAGTTGATTCGCAATGTAAGTATGATGCTAAACTGGACCCTTGCTTTGTGTCCGTCGCTACCTATCTACTCCCTTGCTGCCTTGTCCTCTACAAAGAGTTATGGGACATGAGAGAATCATGCTCAATCTCACATGGAGAGATCATAATGTGGCACAGTATATTAGAGTAAAGACAGGAGACCGAGATATAGAAACCATTAGAAAACTTAAGTGGCAATGGTCTGGACATGATGCAAGAATGGCAGACAACTGCTGGTTAACACGACTCACAACATGGATCCCCAAAGATTAGATGCAAAATTGTAACCGACAGAAAGTAAGATGGTGTCACAAGCTAGACAAATTCAGAAAATACTGGCTCCACAATGACCATAATAAAGAGATCTGGCAAACCTTGCTGAAGGTCTGTCCAACGATGGATGTTGAAAGGCTGATGATGATAAAAGTCAAAAAGTAATACATTTCTCTCGCCAATTAAACATGACCTTTTACACCTTTAATTGCCTACACATGAGCCACAACTTCTCCCTTCACAGAACCTTATATTATCAGAAACATTCACTATAAATTGGAATCAGATGTCTCTACACCACCATGCATAAACTACAAATTATGTAACTCATTGGTTATGTATGGTTAACTGAATAAAATGGACATTTAGCTGGAAACCTGTCCTTGAAAGTTGGAATATAAGATTGTGAAAATAGTTGGTTATGGTTTAGACTCTTCCTATTACTCTCAAGTTTTGAAAAAAAAAAATCTGCGTGTTTCAAAAATACATTTAGCTCTGGATCATAATGTTGATCACTAACATTTCTGTCGAGGATCAGAGTACGCTATCTGTGTACTCTTTGAGAAGTGTTACGTAGCAAAAAATATTGTTGCTAGCCTTCTTGAATTGTTGTTGCCTGGCAATGGTTCACGTCATTTTGATTGCTTAGCAGTATCTAATGTCATTGAATTATACACTAAAAATAAAAAGAATATATGAATACACATTGGTGGCAACTCAGTTCAGGACTTTTATCTTGCCATAGATAACTAGTGATGGATTATCTTTCAATGGACAAGGGCTTTTATCTTGCAATGGACAACTATTACCCTTCAGAAGCATCTGCAGTTGATTGCTTAATTGCTTAGCAATATCTGATGTCATAATGTCATCAAGTTACATACAAAATATATATGTGTACACATTTTGTTCTAGGGATGGGGATCGGATACAGCTGCTGATACCTGCTGATGAACTTGGTAGATTAAGCCTCTAGATATACTGATTTGACAGGATATAAATGAGAGTTTGTGTACTGATCCTGAAATAGTCACTAATTTCGGACTCCTATTCCAATACGAATTCTATGACTACTAGCACACAACAATTTTTTTGTTGCAATACAAACTGCTTCTTGTGTTTCTTCCAAATTTTTTCAAGGCAAGTATAGAATTACTGGTTTAAACTTTCTCTATCTGTAACACTATGATAAAAGATTCTATTACAAAATCCAACCTGATAGAAAGAACCTTCAATTAAACATATCCTTTACATTATTGAATTTTATCAGTTATCACAAAGCTTTCCAAACTGTGTTATGATCCTTTAGTGTGTTGTCCAGGTGTGTTGTGAAATCGAGTAAAATTTTGTATACCTTCCAATCAATACTTTTACTGGGTCAGTTGAACAGCTGGGATGACAATATATATTTGGCTTGACTAACAAAATTTTACAGTTGGAAAAAATATCATTTAAAAAAAATATGTCACTAATGCAAAAAGTTTTGAAACCTGAGTTGTGGCAATGGGTAGCATTGGTAACTTGCTGTTGATTTGCCAACAGTGTGAACACTGAAATGGTTGGGAATCATCGCTCTTATTCATTCTCAAACTTTTTTAACTGGAGGAACCCTTGAAATAATTTTCATATCTCAAGGAACCCCTGCTAATACTATACGTGCAGCTAATGAGGTCATTGAAAAATTTCTATGTATTATAATCGAAAAGTAATTATCAGCATTCTACAGTGTACAGGAAGATAGTTTTCTACATATTTGCTCATTTTGGTGAACATTCTAAGATATGTTTTCAAACAAATACCTCCTTCCCCAGCTTTATCCCTGATCTGATTGGTGGAAATATGAGTTAATTAGTAACCATTCACAGTTGTGTTGTTGTTGAAAGGTTGGATTGACAAAAACTGATGGTAATACATTTGAGTTTTCCTCAGTGGTCAATAATCCAGTTATATATAAAGCATTTTTGAGTTAGCTTGAGAGTTCTAGCTGTTAAGATTTGATCAGGAGTGAATTCAACTACCTTGGGGGATAGGAATATGAAAATAATTATACTTTTTCCTTTTGGGAGATGAGTGAATGCTTTGGCTTTTTATATAAGCCACAAGTCTGAACTCTTGAGATTCCCTGTTGCACAAGTTGCTATGCAAATCTCCGCACAGCCACAGACATAATTAGGATGATGGTGAACCGGCATATACTTTTAATTTGTGTGGAAATGTTCTATACCTTTTCCCCAGTAAGTTGAAAATTATAATAAGCAAATAATAAAAACAAAAAAAAAACTATGGTATGCAAAATAAAGAATACTACGAACAAATGAAAATCTATTGTGAGAGAATTAATAACTATAGGGAGTAATTTGAAAAACAAAGTGAGTAAATTAAAAACAACAGCAAGAAAAATTGATTGATGAACAGGGATAATCAAATAATTATATTTATTGCTTTAATCCCCGGAAATGTTGATTTTATGAGTTAAATTAGTTGTAACTTGTCCTTTAATGAAATTTGTGGGCTTTTTTATGAATGATAGTTTGGATTTATGGTTGGCTTTATGACAATGAGCTTGAAGAAACATCTTCCATCTATAATGACATGACTATGATAGAAAAAACTAAACATTTTCTTAGCTTGAGATCAGCAGCAACTGTCATAGCTGATTTAAATTTGATAAATAAGGAATAAATTAAAATAAAAGCCAGTTTTGCTTACCTTGGACCAGAGAGTTATAATTAGATTTTAGTTTAGCTAATAACCACATTTTTTAAGTACGCCCCTCCCATTACATTTTTATCCCTGCCAAAAAAGAACCAAAATGCTCGGTCTTCATTGTTAGTCCCTGCCACGAAAATGAAAGCGAAAATCCTATCCTCAACTCTAATCACTAACCTGTACATCCTTTTAGTTGGGTTCTAGACCACAAGACTGATCGTTCAAAAGAAAGGATAGTCTTTTCTGTCTTTTTAGTTGGGTTCCAGGTATGCAAAGTTGTCAGATTATTGTGGCATTACCCGAAAAAATGCTGTCAAAAGTTCAAAATAAGAAAACATTGACATTAGCAATATAACGCAAAGTACTTAAGGGTTTTTTTTCTTACTTTCAACCAAACCATGCTTCATTGGTTTTTTTATACAAATTTCTTGTTTATTGTACCAGTATCATCAAAATTCAGTCTCTATATAAAACACATTAAGATTATTAGGCTTTTAAATCCATTAAATAAATTCCATCAATATGTCAATATTTTCTGAAATCATGTCAGACTTTTAGCTGTCATCTTCAAATAATATAGGGAATATGAAAGAGAAAAAAAAGAGCATCTGTTAGACACTGGAAATGAACTAGTGTGTTGAGTATCTAATGTCATAGTTTTAAGATATTAACAATAACATAGCTATATAGTTCAATGTCTAAATTTGAATTTCTGTAACTTAAGGTTAGGCCAGGAGTTCCTAACCCAGGTATTACTGGGGGCAGGTGAGCTTGTTGAGTAGTCAGACCTTTCAAAAGCCTGGTGTCTGTCTGCATGTTGAATAGAGATAGCTTTCAAGAACCTGGTGTCCGTTAGCATATTGAATAGGCAGACCTTTCAAAAGCCCTGGGTTTATGGGAAAAATCATTTAAATAAAAAGGATCCTTGGTAATGAAAAGGTTGGAAACTACTGTTGAGCATTTGGGTTTTTTGTTATTAACGCTTTACTAGTTTTTCTTTCATCTTATTGTTTACTCTCCATTCCAAAATCCAGGTTGGTACATTCTATAACTATTAGAGTATGATCTGAATATTTTGATGGTGACTTATGTCTACAAGGTCTGTCTGGGAAATATCAAGGTAGCACTTTTGGTTCTCGAGATATTCCAAATGGCTTGATACTTGGCAGACTTCACATTATTACTGCAAGCACTAAGTTCATTTGGAATGAGCTGATTTCTCATTTAATTCTTGCTTTTTCTGAAATCGGTCTTCGTTCTCTCAAATTTTCTGTGTTAATTGAAGGTAGGGTGTTGTTGAATGTCAAATGCTCATGCAAATCTTCTGTGTAATTTGTTTAACTATTCAAAGTTGGAAACCAAACTGACATTCATAATAATTAATGACTTGTATTGTCTATGATGTTTAGGAGAGTCATTATTATTCCAACTTCTGTTTGAACAATCCAATCTCTTCTTCCCATCTTCAATGCTAACACGTTTCAGCCAATTCATTCTACAGCCTTCTTCAAATGTAATATGTAATATCCGTAAGTGAAGAGAGTCTCTGTTTTCAGTCTCTCTCTCTCTCTCTCTCTCTGGTGATGCAAAGTAAAATACGGTATCAAAAAGATGATGTAAATGTTAACCAGAATGCTTGTAAAATCAATCATTCTATCTTAGCAATGCATGCTGTATGGTTTGTTTCATAATTCTTAGGATGAAAATATTCTCAATGCCATTCTTTAGGAAACAAAATATTTCATCTGGTGTCTCTGTTGTGCAGAAAAGAAGAAATCCTGATCATTATAATACCAATGAGAACAATCCATTCTTTGGTAGCACAAGACACAGAGACTTGATCATACCATAAAACAAGCACACAAGTGATTCCAAGAATTACATATGTGGGAGCTGTCTAACATTTGCTTTGCAATGAAAACAACATGTTGAAATCTATGCTACCCCGACATGCGTTTGTCTTACATTATACCTGATGAATGCCATAGAATGAATTGGCCGAAATGTTGTGTTAACATCAAAAATGAGAAGAAGAGAGTGGATTTTCTTAATTAAAGATATGATTACTGACATGCCGATCTTTAGTTGTTCAATTGGTGATAAAACTGACCAAATAAATATTTTGTCTTATTTTAGTCCATCTTTCTCTTTGATCCCTGCCATCAGATCTCTGAACATGACACTTATTTCATGATCTTAGCAAGAATCTATCTTTTTGTCTTCATTATGTATTATATGGATGGACTATTTCCTTGTGTATGTAACATCTGATGAAGGCTGGAGGGTATACTGCGGGAACGTTGTGAAAAAATGAACTCTCACATGAGGAGAATAGACTATATCATATATAATGATTAATATACCCTGTCCAATGAAATTCCGACAATATATCTTTTCTATGTCTTTTGTCTCTAAAATTTGTCAAGGGAGAAAGATCTTGAATGGTACTAATAGAGTAATCTCCTTTTTTTTGCACAAGTGTAAAAATTCCTGGTTTATTGTTGTCAAATTCATGGCTGTCTTGTATGAAATATTGCAGGCTGTGGTACAGAGTTCTTTAAACCTGCTACTTTAATTTTTTATTGTTATTCAGTATGTCTAGCTTGATATACCCTGAAAATCTGCTTATAAGTATATTTCTACATTTTTTGTCTGTAACACCCTAGGGAAATAACTCGCTTCAAACCTTCTCTTTTTAATCCAAACTTTTACATAATTGCAATGACAAAATCACTCGAATAATGCCGTCATGTTTTGATGGTAGGGGTAAACTACAGGGTGTTTCTAAAAAGATGTAAACTTTTTTTTAACAAGTTGTATTTGAACTACTTCATATATAAAAACTATCTTTTAAACACATATTACAGAAAAATGCTAATAATGTATTTTAAGTTGACAATAGATGTTGAAAATGATTTCTTTTAAACCCGGATGCAGGTTGGTACCCGTTTCATTACCTAAATATTTCTTCACTTTGGAAGATAACATAGCTGACACAACACAAAGGAATGGATGCTCGAATGAGGCTAGTGCATGATGTAATCATTTCAGCTGTTGTCTATAAATACATTGTTGCCACATGACTGAGGTATAATATAGAATTTACATGTGTTTAAATTCTGCCCTCCTATCATTACAGGTTGTATCTTTTTATGACACACCCTGTAGTTTGAAGTATGAATGATCCAAGACACCCCACATTATAGATAAGAGAAAAATCTTGTTAATTTCCAAATCTATTGTTAATCTGTGTCACTGCCTGCGGTCTTTCTAACGTGAATTATGCTTTATATGTTCATATGGCTTGTGAAATCTTAAGCAATTGCATTAATCATGGCCAAACTGTTATTTATCTCTTTTCTTTTTTCTGTTGCTGAGGAGTAAATCTCCTCAATGTCTTCAGAATTTAATTCTGGTTTTGACTGATTAAAAAAGAAGAGAACAAAATAATGATAATAATCCTAAAACCTGAAAGATCACCAACTACGTAATTGGAAAAAAAAAACTAAACAAAACAGTCAAAATAAATAAAATGGTAGATTATTGATTTTAAAGCAGAAAAAAGACTCTAATATGTTTGTGCTCTTTTCAATTCTCTGTGATTCCATGTTGTTAACCTCACAGGAGAATACGCATTCAACCATTCTGTGGTCAGAATTTCTTGTAATTAGATTAATTTGAAAAATGCCTCTGTATTTCCTTTTCTGCTTCTGATTACTGTATTTTGTGACTTGCTGGCAATGTGACCTCGAGTATAATCTTGTATTAGGATTTCAAGAGCTGCTGACGATTGAGATTGGGGTGTGGGAATTTTTAAATGTCAAAGAGAGAGGAAAGAGGCTCAATAGCCAGCATAGGCCAGGTGAACTACAGGTTTGGCCTGCTATCTGAAAGTAGAGCATTACGATGAAACTTTTCATTAGCCTAAATGGCATAAAATAGAGAAGTAAACTACACTCAATTTATAAGGAAAGAAAGGCTAAATTTAAATCTTAAGGGGAGTAACTCAATATTTTTGCATCCATCTTCTGTTCCTTGTTTTTTTTTAAATATTTTATTTTCATTCAGTTTTTAGTTTGTGTACGGCATTAGTAGGGTGCTTTTTAGTTAATTAGAATTTTTTTTATGGTAGAATATCTTTGACTTCTTTTAGTCGAGAACATTTTGGTTGGAATTGGAATATAAAGCACTTTATGTCCCAGTGAAACTTTACAGACAGTCATATATATATATATATATATATATATATATATATATATATGTGTGTGTAAATGAAAGTTTGGAAATTGATTTGGATTAGGCATTGCTGTATCTGTGTTCTATTTTCTTATTAAAAGGAAAATGTATTCATCCACTCCAAGTGTGTTTATTATTTACTAATTTTAACTTAGTCTTGGCACAAGGCCAGTAGTATAGGGCACCTTATGAGGGTCAAACTCACTATTCAGAAGCAATGATTAACAAGACCAGCCTGCTAACCATTAGTCATGACAGAATGCTCAATCCTCTTTGAGTATTATTTTATCATTTAATTTTCATCATAAGTTGAAGTATTATAACACATTGTATTAATTTTTACTAGTATTTTCCTTCATCTTAATTTTTAGTTGTTTTCATCACAACTCAATTTGGGTTGTCACTCTACGGCAATAAGCAAATAGTGCAGATCAGAAATGAAGAGTAAGCTCCTGGTTAGATTTGAACTCCTGTCCTTTTTACCAAGGGGAAGCCTAGTTTACGCTGCTTTGACCACTCTGCCAACCCACATCAGGATTGCCATATAAGACCAAAGTTGAATGGAGTGGCTTTAATACCTAAGTAATCAAATAACTTAAAATCCTTCTTCAGACAAAACTTCCTGGAAATAATATGATATATATTTTTTTTGAATCCACTGCTCATGTATATCTATGTCATATCATGTCATTAGTGTGCAAGAGATTGTTATCTTTTGTATTTTCAGAAACAAATAGTTTAGATCAGTGCCAAAATTGCCCAATTTTAGTCGTCTTTTGTATTTTCAGAAACAAATTGCTTAGATTGGTACTGAAGTTGCTCAATTTTAGTCTTTTGTATTTTCAAAACCAAATAGCTTTTGATCAGTAGCAAAGTTGCCTAATTTTAGTCTTGAGTAATACCAAATGGCAATTGTGCCCCAGGTATGTTCCTCTGCAAAAAATGTCTGGAATAAGGTCTGGAATAAGAGTACACTGGGGTCTGAACTTTCTGAAATCTGGCTGTCTGGGAATAAGGCTGCATTCTTCTTCAATCCCTTGCTAAATGGAACTCTTTTTTAGTCCATTCATTTTTAGTTGTTCTTGTTCATTTATTCGTCTGTATTTTCTGCAGAGTTTTTTTTTTTTTCCTTCATTGGATATAACATCTTTTGTATTTCCACTGGGAGATAGAAATATTTTCAGTCATATCCCAGATGGCTTCAGACATTTCCATTAGAAAATTACTCTACAGCATTGTTAGTTTCTTCTAAATTGAATTAAAGAAATTATTTTACTTTTTAGTCGTTTTTTAAAAAATTCTGTTGTATTTTGGAAACATTTGTTCCTGCTATGTAATTGTCGTGTTTTTTGTTGTTGTTGCTTTATGAAATATGAAAACAAACAAACCGAATGATTGTCCGCCATGAGTTTACAAATCACCTGCATTTGTTGCTGAGTTTTGTGCATTACTCTAAGTGATCTTCCTCTGTGGGAAGGAAATCTCTCTCTATTGTCCTCTACCTCCCTGCCCTCTAATTCTCCGCCTCCTACTCTCTCAATCCTTCCTCCCGCTCTATTTTGCTCTCTCTGCTTCTTTCTCCTTCTCCCTGCCTATCACTCCAATGGAAATTCCATCTTTCTTCCTCCCTGGCCCTCTCTCTCTACTTCCCTCCCTCCCCCTCTCTCTCTCTCTCTCTAATCTAAATTTCTTTTTTTATTTGCATACTTCCATAGGCTGTCTTTGTTTCTCTCTCTCTCTCTTTCCAATGCGAATTCCATCTTTCATAAGTGCATACTTTCATAAGCTTGGCAACTGAGAAAATGCATACCCACACACCTAATCTCAAGCAATTTCTTTCATGAGAGCACTTACACTTAAAATCTCATATCGTGTATACTGACAATGTAGATGCAACCATATCTATAGATGCACACATTATATATAATGATATATACTTGCACACAGTTACTTATCTATGATTAGAAAGATCATATGTGCATCTATTGATTTTTTCTTTAACCTATTTGCTGCCGAATATAATTTTTAACCTTGTAGCTCCCACAACAGATTTTCCTCATGAAAGATTGATGAAAATGAAAAGTCTTCATTGTATATTTAAATCGGTTTTATTTTCATGCAAATCAACTTATATGTATAATAGAAGATCTAATGATTGTAATATACACATAACTGAGTAAAGATATTTAAATGTATATCCAAGACCTATTAATGGGGATCTGCAAATAAGGCCATCTTATATTCAGTGCTTTTTGTATCTACTCTCTCATCATTTGACTGATGACTTTCGAGGAGCTGAATTATCTCCTCCGTGGCACTGGACAAACAACTTGCTAAAATAAGTTATTTCATTTGTAGTAAGGGATTGACAACTTGCTAAGACAAGTTACTTTGTCTCTGCGCCTTCAACACAGTTTCTTTCATTTGAATCTTGCCTTTAAGCATCATGAATATTTCAGATTGCTTCTATGAGTCTTATGAGCTCCTTACACATGTCCATCTTTAGGAAGGTCGAAGTTAGTTGAATCACTCTATGATGATGTAACTTACACAATTGAGAATGTATAAATACATACTAGCATGTATTGTTATCATATAGGCATTTTAGAATAGCGGTAAATATCATACAATCTATTGATATAAAATGTCAGACGTTGCTCAGGAGATGATCTGAAAAATCAATGATGACTTCCTTCTGAAACTTTGATTTTATAACTATCTGTCCTCCTTGACACTAGTTCTGTAGATGTTCTCAAAAAGGAAGATAAATTAGAAAACTGTTGTCACGCTTTCCTTTTTGTAACTTGTGTTGTTAACTTATGGTAGTCAGCACAACAAAGTGTTGATTTCTTTTTCACAAAATATTATTTATGTAAGTATAAAGGGTATACATTTAGCATGTACAGGGTTGTGAGTTCAATTCTCTTGTTGACATAATTGGGACCCTCTTCAAGATTGATCTTTGAAAATACTTTCAAGAGTGCCTTACTGTAAAATAATGGTTAGCAAGCTATTCTCTCAGACCATTACCAGTGTAGTGAATTCAAACCTTACTGGATGCCTCAGGCTTATAGCTTTGTGCCTGACTGAACCAAACTTAGAGAAAAGGTCCTTTGATGTGGAGCTATGAATAGCAAGCCAGGTCCTCAGATCATTCTTACAGTATTGAGTTTGATATTCACCTGGTGCTCCACCCCTATAGTCTTGTGATTGAGTAAGCTAAGCTCAACAGCTATCCTCAATTCTTTAATTTCAAGTGATGATTGGCGACCATGACCAGACTTATCTTGTAGAACCAGATCATCATCATCATCAGTCTGTTAGTGTCCATCGTTGGACATAGACCTTCCCTAAGATTTGCGAGACCTCTCTATCATCGCCATTGTGAGGCCAACACTTCCTGAATTTATCTAGCTTGTCATGCCTTCTTACTTTCTGTTGGCCACAGCCTTGCACCTGATCTCTGGGGATTCACATTGTTAGATGGGATGTCCAGCGGTTGTCTGGCATTCTTACAACATGTTCAGCCCATTACCATTTGAGTTTTCTAACAGTTTCTATGATGTCTTGGACTTCTGTCTTTTCTCTGATATACTGTGCTGTCTTATGATCTCTCCATGTGAGGTTGAGCATGATTCTCTCGTGTGCATGTTGCATGGTCCTCAGTTTGAGGGTCAATCTTCTGGTTAGGTTTCATGTTTCAGCTTCATATGTGACTCGGTTGGATAGATTGGTTTTATACCCTTCTTTTTAGGACTTGTAGGATGTTCTTGTTCTTAAAAGTCAAGCTTGCTCAACTGAAAGCTTGCCAACCTTGTGTGATTCTTTGTTTTCTTTTTTTTTTTCTTTTGATGACTTCATGGAGTCTCGCTGACCTAGGTAGATGTAAAGGTTGCATTTTCAATTTTGATCAATGTGTCTTTATCTCCAACATTTTTGTTGTGCATGACATTCGTTTTCATGCCGAGGCCAACTTTCTTGCCTGCTTCACAAATTTTATTTATTCATCTTAGTTTTGATGCCGAATGAAAATTTACAAGTAATCGAATAATTTGAACAACACCCAAAAGAAGACATATTGTGCTTAAAAATGATATATAGATATACCTATAAATAGGTATAAAAAGTGTTAATTTCACTAATACAATGTGAAAATAGTCATTTATGTATTCAATAGATAAATATGCCTCTATAATTTTAGAAACCATCAATCAAAACTGTCACCACATCTATTCACATGGGTTTCTTCAGTTACACATTATGTTTACAAAATATTTTTTTACCCCCACCCAATCCCGAGTACGTTTTTAGTGTGGGTTCAATTTGCCATGTAAGTTTATGCTGAATTGATCTTTTGTTTGTCAGTATTCACATTTGTTTTTTTTAAATTTAGACTTTTTTTTAATGATCACTGTCCAACGAAATGTGAGAGGAAAAAACTTATTCTTTGATCGTTCCTTTTTCAATTGATCAACATGGCGTATTGCCAAGTGACATTGATCATGTAATGGTTTCTATTGAGTGATTAACCAGACCTGTTTTTTTTTGCACTGCTTCCCAGTTTCAAGTTATACTATCACTTGATCTACATAAAAATACTTATGTACATATATATGCACACACACACACACACCAAAGGCTGCCCTGATTTCATGCTAGGGATGCTTTCCTTGAGGAGGTAAGGTAAGCCTAATCGGCATAAAATGAATCCATCATATTAACATGTTAACATAAGTTTTACTAATGAGTATGATATTAACTTGTTATTTCAATGTAATATACATAAGTGATAACTCGATTAATAAAACACTACTTGAATTACAAAAAAAAAAGACAAGAAATTTGGGCAAATTTAAAACCAGCATAAATCTAACCGAAATAAAGTCGGGTCTGCCCATACCTGTACTTATCTGATATATATATATGCCTCTATATTAATATTTTTGTAATCTCCTGCGACGCAGTTCCGAATTACGTAGTATGCATAGACATGCACACTCACACACAATCGGCTGTAGACACACCTACCTACCTACCTACCTTGATATTTGCCAACGATTCTGTTGAGTCACTGTGCAATCGGCATTGATGCAGTCACCTGAGCTGAACGTATTTAAAGTCTATGCCTTTTCCACGTTTGATGGAGTGGAAAAAAAGCTGCCGCCTTGAAAGTTCACCAAGGTTCATACCATTAACCTGATTATTGGAAATACAGTTGAAGAGAATCAGCACAAAAGACAATTCCTCTTGTAATGCTGATCTGAAACTTTGGCAGACTTTCAGGAATTCAATGAGATCTTATGGCAGAGCGTTTAACGTTTTTCTTTTCACGGTTTAGTTTTCTGAATTGATATCAGAGAATTGGTTTTTCTTATGTAATGAAAAATAAAGCAAAAATTCTCGGTGATATAAATAAATTACCACGTTTTAAAAGCTTTCATAGAACATTTCTTTAATCTTTCATATTTAAAAGAAAAAGACATGAAAGAATTCTTGACTGCATTAATAGTCTTTAAAATTTGATTATACATATCCATACACACTTACACACATAGATTTATGTATAAATGCTTTTTTATTTATATTTGTTAATTCAGAGTGCTCTATATTTTGAATAAAATTCTCAAAATCAAGCTTCGCTTTTTTAATTCCGTTTTAATTTTTATTTCATTCTATATTTTGCTGCATTCTGATGAAATTGAATTTAATTGATCGCTTGAAAAGTTGAACAGTGAAATATTTTGTCTGAATATAGTGAAATGCAGTATAAAATGGAAAAAAATATTAATAATAATGATAATGAAATGTATATCAAGTCATATTTTTTGATAATTATTTTATTTTAGCGTGCTCAATACATAGATGTAGAGCAATTATACTAAAATCATAGAACGTCATTGACTCATTACAAAGTATATATTGTTTCACTCTTAGTGAGATTATTCAAATGACTAAACATAACTTCTCATTTTAACTGCATGTTTGTTTTTGTATTCTAGTAAGATTATTGTTGAAGATTAGTTTGCTACAACAGCACATGGAGATTTCAGTACATTATTTTGAAAATAAAGATTTGTAAACCCTTTAAATAGTGTTACCTGAAGTAATACAGAAATCTGCAATGAAATTTAAATGAAGAGTCTTTTCAATTAATGAGAAGCTTAAAATAATTAAGAAGATGGAAATAAATTTATGTAAAAATGCATTAATTTCCAAGTGTATCATTGAGTCTTTTTCATTGTGTGATAGAAAAAAAAAGTCTAAACTGAAACTTATTTGTTGCCACCAGTGAGCGTTTGTAGAAAGGTGATAAAAAGTAATTTACTTCTATCCTTTCTGCTTTCTCATTATTAAATCCCTGAGGGTGTCATAATAACAGGAGTCAACAGAAATGAAAGAAAAATTGGAACAAAATGATTCTCCTAATACTCTTTACATCATGAATATGTCTTTATTATTTTTTAAAGCATTAATTTTGAGGACATTGTAAAGAAATGTCTGAAGGTCATATTGACAAATGTTAATGATAGGAAACATGTTTGAAAATTGCCTTTGTTTTGCTCATGTACTATAGAGCTTACAAGATGATAAAGTGGCCAAACATGTTGTCAGTCCTATGTTTAATTCAGAATCTTGCTTATCATATAATATAAAAGCTGTTGTCACTTTTTGGTGTGTTTTTGTCATGCTAAAGCAAACAAAAAATGGGGGTAAAGCAAGGATTGTGTCAATGTGTTCACATCTACACCATTACTTAGACTATTACTGCTGATGTCTCAATTGTAGCACAGAAAATAATCCCACTAAATAGACATCTCTGATATTTCATGAATAAAGCTGAAGTTTTTCTATCCAGCTGTGTTGCCTTATTGTTTTATAAAGAGTTATGAAAAGATTGACAGAGAAATAAATTTTATTCATGGTTTGCTTTTTGTTTTAGCTTGCATTAAATACATTTATACTAAAATATATATATTTGTATATTTGTTTATTCTTTTGATAGAGATAGAAATGGAGTAGACTTCTAACAGTAGATTTTAAAAATAAGACATGAAGCAACATTCGAAAAATCAGCACTTGTCTGGACTAGGAACCTCTGTTTACTCGCTTTTGGTTGAAAGGAATTTCTCTTAACTTTGATAGTTTTGGAAGAATTAAATCATTTTGCTTTTTGTTAAAAAGTATTGGCTGATTCATTCAACTTGTCTCTCTTTTTTTCTGATGGCTGAAGGTTTCCCTTCTAATCCATGCATGTCTAATCCTGTCTTTTTTTACTGGCACTATGCTCATATATAGCCTATACTTGAGATAGGTGCCTCACTGTAAGATAATAGTTAGCAAGCTGGTTTTACCAGATCAGTACTATTCAGTAGTCTGTTTGATCCTTATTGGGTGTCCCATATTCATGCCTTGTGCTCAACCTTAGCCAAGTTTTGGGAATGACTATAGGGACCTTGCTGTACGGTAATGTTTAACTAGCTGGTTTCACAGATTCACAGATCATTACTACTGAGTAGTGAGTTTGATCATTCATGGATAAAATGTAGTTTTAGCTCAAAGCCACAAAAAGCTGAGATTCCTTAATAACTAAATTTCGTTTTTCAGATGTATCAGTTATGAACTGTCTTGCTTGTAAAACTTTTGGAAATTGGTTATTAACTCATTAACTGTTGAAGGTGGAGAGGAATTATCCATTGCAACATAATTCATTGGAAATTAAAAACTTTTACTTACAGGTGGAACTGAATTGCCATCAATCACAATGAAATGGAAATTTCATCAAATTAGACCATAGTTGACTGCAGTGACGAAAATTTCCGTCATTTGCAAACATAGGTTAATTTTTGCAATAAGATGTACTTTTAAGATCTGGCTTAGTTGGAATGGGAAGTAGCAAATGTACAGAGAAAAATCTGCTGACTTTATTGGCTGTGATTATGTCTTTCTGTACTCTGAGGTAATCGGTTGTGACATTGCCTGAAATTTCAACATCTCTCTCTTATCGGCCTCTTGAATCTGTGGGCCCAGATGATTTCTAAAGAAACTTGGCACTGATTGGCAGTGAGTGTCCAATGGCCTTGCATCTCTCGTCACTTGAGTCCAATATAAAGATGATTAGTGTTGGATGGAAGTAAAGGAGTCAGCCTCACTCTTCCTCGTTATGTCTTTCATCTATTTTTCTTTCTAGGTCAGAAGTTGGAATATATGAGTGGATTTTGATTAATTCTGGCATGATGTACAATTTTTTTTGTTCAGAATGATGACGTCTCCATACGATGTCCTCTTACCTATTACAATTTGTATATTTCCAGATTCAAGTTATTGCATTTGGAATGGATTTACTTACACAAGGAGTTAGCAATATTTTTTTTTTTCTTTTTGAAGAATACACATAAAAATATCAAGGAGATGTAGTTGGCTTAGTGGTTAGTGGTATGGAGAATAGAATCGGCATGCAAAGTTTGTGTTCAATTTGCACTAATGCTCTTGGAAAAGGCATGGATCTATCTCTTCTGAACCCAGCTATGGATAAATAGCTGGGCAAATTGGGCTCTCTAGCTATGGTTGGAAACCAGTCTAGTGGTGAAGTACGAAGAGCCTAGAGTAAAGTGGCCTGGTCATCCTGGTCTGTATTCTGCCATCCTGACTATTTCTTGCTGCTGGACCCAGGCAGACAGGGACAAGAGTCAGGCAAACAACTTGTGCAACTGCCACTCATCATAATCTAAGTCAAACCCTGCATTACACCGCAGCCACACCCACTCCGAATGGAAGTAATGGTTATTTTTGACCACAAAAAACAGACATGATTATGTTTATTTTATTATGAAGTGTTGTTAACTGATTTTACCATTGGTTTAGATTTTTCAACCAGAACACAAATTCTGACAGTCTTCATTTTTTGTGCATGGTCTGTCTAGAAAGTAACCTGGTTTTTAATAATTCTGAAAAATTAGCCTACTTAGGGAAATGGCACCTTATTCCCCTTCAAAGGACTCCCCTTGGGGCTCTAGATACTTACTATAGTATTCCCTCACTTTTCAGTCTGCAAAGTCATCTTTTGGGATCGCTAGCAGCTGCTAAGAGCTATATCAGGACCATTAAGGCAGGGGCTGAAAGACCTGGGTCATGTGATGTTTTGTCAAAAGCCTCGTAGAAGGTGTGAATAATTGGCAGTCTCAGTCATCATGAATGCGGTAGTAACACAAGCTCATTCAATGACATCTCACTGCGAAGTTAGCTCAAGAGTGAGTGCTTGGTTTCACATGCGTAGTAAGCTCTCATCTGATAGGTTGTTAACCCTGAACTGCACAACTGGTTCTCAGGATAAATGGCTGGATATTGGTCCTGTGGAGTACTGTAGCTCACTGAAATCCAAATTGAACTCAACTCATCTAGTACACATGAGCTTCATGAAATATTTTAAGATCATAAAAGTATCTGCACCTCTTTACATAATATTAGATTTTAGAATGAATGCCATCCATCATAATAATTTCAAATCTTGTCAGAGAAACCTATTGGACGTTTCCAAATCAATATTTGGAGGCTACACGACTGGTTCCCAAAATATATTTAGAAAAACTTATTGGACATTTCCAAGTTGATAATTGAAGGCCACGCAACTTGATCCCAAAATATTTTTTAGAGAAACCTATTGGACATTTCCAAATAGATAATTGAAGGCCACGCAACTGGTTCCCAAAATATTTTTTAGAGAAACCTATTGGACATTTCCAAATAGATAATTGAAGGCCATGCAACTGGTTCTCAAAATATTTTTTAGTGAAACCTATTGGACATTTCCAAATAGATAATTGAAGCCACGCAACTTGATCCCAAAATATTTTTTAGAGAAACCTATTGGACATTTCCGAATAGATAATTGAAGGCCACGCAACTGGTTCCCAAAATATTTTTTAGAGAAACCTATTTGACATTTCCAAATAGATAATTGAAGGCCACGCAACTTGATCCCAAAATATTTTTTAGAGAAACCTATTGGACATTTCCAAATAGATAATTGAAGGCCACGCAACTGGTTCCCAAAATATTTTTTAGAGAAACCTATTGGACATTTCCAAATAGATAATTGAAGGCCACGCAACTGGTTCCCAAAATATTTTTTAGAGAAACCTATTGGACATTTCCAAATAGATAATTGAAGGCCACGCAACTGTTTCCCAAAATATTTTTAGAGAAACCTATTGGACATTTCCAAATAGATAATTGAAGGCCACGCAATTGTTTCCCCAAATATTTTTTAGAGAAACCTATTGGACATTTCCGAATAGATAATTGAAGGCCACGCAACTGTTTCCCAAAATATTTTTAGAGAAACCTATTGGACATTTCCAAATAGATAATTGAAGGCCACGCAACTGGTTCCCAAAATATTTTTTAGAGAAACCTATTGGACATTTCCAAATAGATAATTGAAGGCCACGCAATTGTTTCCCAAAATATTTTTTAGAGAAACCTATTGGACATTTCCAAATAGATAATTGAAGGCCACGCAACTGGTTCCCAAAATATTTTTAGAGAAACCTATTGGACATTTCCAAATAGATAATTGAAGGCCACGCAATTGTTTCCCCAAATATTTTTTAGAGAAACCTATTGGACATTTCCGAATAGATAATTGAAGGCCACGCAACTTGATCCCAAAATATTTTTCAGAGAAACCTATAGGACATTTCCAAATACATAATTGAAGGCCATGCAACTGGTTCCCAAAATATTTTTTAGAGAAACCTATTGGACATTTCCAAATAGATAATTGAAGGCCACGCAACTGGTTCCCAAAATATTTTTTAGAGAAACCTATTGGACATTTCCAAATAGATAATTGAAGGCCATGCAACTGTTTCCCAAAATATTTTTAGAGAAACCTATTGGACATTTCCAAATAGATAATTGAAGGCCACGCAACTGGTTCCCAAAATATTTTTTAGAGAAACCTATTGGACATTTCCAAATAGATAATTGAAGGCCACGCAACTGTTTCCCAAAATATTCAAAATGACTGGATACTTTCCAGACAAACCTTGTAGTTTCTGTTGCTTTCATTCCTCATTCATTTGTTCTACTTTCTGTCTAATAGCATTGCTTCGAAGTTTATTGATTCCATTGATACTCCCTGTTGGGTGTGTTGGGAGACCAAAATCAACATCTATAAAAAGATCTCGAGAAATTCAATGAAATCTTTCCATGGATTCTATTTTTACATAATTACCATCAATTATTCCATGTTCTTTTCCTGGTTTTTGAAGTGCATTTTGCATTTTACATCATTAGTACCTTTGTGTGTGTTTTGAGTCAATATTTTAACTCTTCCGTTTATTCATCGTTTCCTGCTCTTAGACTCAAAAATCTGTTTACTTATATACTTACTGGAAGCTCTCTAAATAAACAACCTTCACTCACTCCCTTCAGGAATATTTAAAAATAACTAGCAAGACATGATATTAGTTAATTCTTCATGTGTAATTTGTTCTTGTGATATCACTTGTCGGCCTCTTAAACTGAACTAAGTGATACGAGATATCCTCTAGCATGGACAGAGGAATGAGAACAATTTACCCCTGTTGTTTAAATAAAGGGTTTGGTTCAAAATTCTCTGAAGGTTACCAGCTATGACAGACACCTAGAGAAAGCGCCGGAGGGTACAATGGCTGAAACGCTTTGACTATAACAACAAAGATGTATGAACTAGTTTGAGGAAATCTATGTATAATAGAGATAAAACCAGTTCAAATTAGGCCTTGTGTTGTACTAAGCTATGCTTAATAAATATCAAAAAGCTGTTCAAGTGTTTCAAAAATAATATTCATTTCTCAAGAACATAATCATCATTATTGGTAATGATAAAATCCCTCTAAACTAAGGTTTCATCCATAGTAAAATTCTATGTTCACATCTAAACCAAACTTTTTTCCCTGCCAGATTTAGTGAGCAGTTGATAGAGGATCCTGCCCTCTTTTTATCTGGCTTACCACCTTGATTGAATATGTGATGCTCCTTTGTTTTACTTATCTATTTTTGGTTGGTGAACAATACAATTGAAAAATAGGGCAAAAGTCTCTTTTTCACAATGGCATCAAACAATTCAATGTTTTATACTTAAAACATGATACACTCGTGCTGTTAATTATTATTAATATACACAAAATTTGAATGAAAAACAATATTTTGTCCCACCAAAATAATTTCATAGTTTTCATTGACTGATAGTACACGGAAGTTAACGTAAGTATATACATATATAATAGAAAAAGTATTTAAGTTATTGAATTTCTTATTGGCCTGCAAGACATAAAAACTTTTCTGATATTGCCTTCCTCCAAAAAAATGTTTGCTGACCCCGATCTTTTTCTTAGAATAAAGCAAGATAATTGTAGAAGATCTTCAAGTGCATAAGCATCTGTGCGGAAGTCAAATGTCCTGTTTTTCCCCATCTCTCCCAGGATCAGATGTTCTTACCTAGGGTGAGAAGGTTTGAAAATTAAAACCTTGTGGCCAATAAAAGATGATGGCATTGTACAATGATTTTATGTAACCCCAACTTAATGTTCCCGTATAAAAAAGATGATCTCATTTTTTGCTGGTAACACGGTTGTTACTAAGAAATATTCTGGAAATTTATCCTTTTGCCCCACCCCCCATCGAAAATTGGCAGCAGATGTCAAGGCCCAAGTTCAAGGTTTGGTGAGAAACATCAGTAGGATAATCTCGAAGATCAAATCATTAGTTTTAGAGGACTTATCTCAACATCCTAATCCATTGGATTTGATACTTTAATATTTCCGTCCATTCAGATCACTGGAAAACATTCTTCATGGCAAAATTTCCAAAAGTTGTGAATAGATCAATTTTTCATTAACAGAATTCTTTTCATCCAGAACCCCAAAATTCTTCCAAGGAATAAAATGAATAATTTCACGTGAAGTTCTGCCATCTTTTTACACCAAATGTTTGTCTTTCTATTGTCACATTACTCAATGAAAGCTGGAGTTAGTCACCAAATTTTGGGGGTCACTAATGGAGCCCAAGACTGTATTAGTTACTGAAAATTCCAAAACTTTTCAAGTTTTTAGTGAGGGGTTAGATTTACAATCTAAATGTAATGCTAAACTTGATCCTTACTATGTGTCTTTCGGGTTAGCTAATCTCTATCTGATTGTTCAACCTTATAAAGAAGAGATCTAACTAAAAACCCACCTGCAGTGCTAGTTTTCAGCTTGTAATGATAAATATCGACAAATAAATTCAATTTTTGCAACATTTGAGTGGGTTTTTACTCTGACACCAAAAATGTGACATTACATGCCAGACAAAGTAATGATTTTGTTTGAATTGTTATCTCTGTGGGTGGGTGTTTTCTTTTTGGGTGCGTCTAGGTGGGGTTGAAGACGCTTCGGTGTCTTGAATTTCAGAATCTTATAATAAGATCCAATTTCCTTGTCAGCTGCATATTTAAAATAGAATAGGTAATCCATTATGTCAATGGTATTTTGTTTGGGAAAGGAAGTTTGGTCTTAACTTCGGTTTTTGTTTTCATTATTAATTTAAAAGAATAAAAATAAAATAACGTTTTTCTCCCCTCCCATTTTATGATTGAAATAGATAATGTCACCACCCACAGAGACGGAAGTGCATAGCTCAGTGTTCATTGGACAGCTGTCTTCCTCTCTCCTTCTCCTTGCAAGCACAATTTATGCAGTTTAGATAAGTGATACAAGCATACCAGTGTATGTGTGTGTTCTAGTAAATGGTTGATATTTCTTTTGTATATGATTAATGCTAATTAGGCGGTGCAGATGGCCTAACAGTACGCAGAATGAAATTGGCTAACCGAGTTCAACCCAGGCTGAGATGGTTGCATTCACTTTGCACTGATATCCTCGGGAAAGGCATGAATACATTTCTTCTCCCAGCGATGGGTTAATAACAGGGCAGCCTTATAAGGCAGTTTTGGGTGTTGGGCTAGCACCTTGACACTGTGGAAAACCCATAATTGCTACAAATGGTTATTGGGTCTCCATAGGTCATTAGATAAATGGAGGCAAATTCATTGTCTTGTGTGTCGCATGACATGGGAGTGGCTGAAGTTGAGCATGGTTATCATAATCAAACATACTAGGTCTACTGCTGGATAAAGGCCCTTCCCTAATCCTCTAATGACAACTGTATGTTCATGTTGATTTTATGAGGAAGTAATGGCTGATTGAAATCATCTATTGCCACAATTTTTTGGTGAGCTGATTTCGAATCCTGAGTTGTCCTTCTTCTAGACTGTTTGCTTTTCAATGCTGAAGAGCCCTGTTTGTCCTACTATTTCACCTATAGCTGGAGGTTGGAGCATGTTTGTAACTACTGATAATTGTCTGTTGAGTTTGCTGCTGAATGATAGATACATTTTGGGTCTTTGGAATTGAAGAATTAGCTATTTTCGTTTTGAATTTTATTTTGCAGGTTGAGAATTACCATGATCGGAAAGATTACTTGTAAAACAATTGATTTCAGAAATGCGTTAGGGGGATCTTAGGGATTGTATTTGTTTCCAGTTTTTTTAGTTTGTCATTGTAAGTCCTCCTCCTCCTCTGCCCTTCACCTTCTACTTTTCCTACATCTCACCTGTAAAAGGAGGCATTAAAGTTTTTTGTCAGGATAAAATATTGGATCAAGAATACTCCACCATTCTCCATCGTCTTCCTGTCTTATGCCTCGGTATAGTTAGAAACTGCTAGCCCAAACTGTCAACATAGGTTTCTCCAGTTTTCATGCAAGTCTGTGTGGCTATGTATGTATTATGTGGACTGGTTACATTAATGGAGCTAAAGGGCTTGAAATTTCAAGATTTACTTGTTTTTATTCTAGAAGAAAGTTGTTTTGTTATTCTTAAATTCCCCTATAAGTTTCTATTGGGGTTCAATTTACGATATAAGTTTTTTCTAAATTGGTCCTTTAGTTTGTGCCCGACAGCATTCATGTGTCTTTTAAAAAAATTCAGACTTTTCCAGTGATCTTAGCCCAACAAAAAGCAAGAGAAGTGTCTTATCTACTGATAACCCTTTTTTTCAATTGTTCATTGATCACCCCCATCAAGGTTTGCTGCCAAAAGATGTTGGTTGTGTAATGGTTTCTGTTGAGTGACTAGCCAGACTGGTTTTAATTCCTGTTTTCTGTCCTCGTTATCAGCTCTCTCTCTCTCTCTCTCTCTTTTTTTTGGTTGTTATTTTGGCTTAATTCTCAAAAAATCTTTGATGACCCTTCTTAACCTGAATCTCTTTTGACTGCTGGCTTATTTGGAGCATTTCCATTGGCTGATAGATCATTTCCCTTTATCATCTCATTACCATATAGCAAATTACCTGAAAACGAATGGTGTCCTTTAATGTTCCATTGAATTTCCAAAAACATAACTTTTTATTTCCTATAGTTTGTGCAAAAGGGTTATTTCACAGGAACCTGTCTTTTCAATTTCTGGAGATGTAGTGAAAAAGTCAGCGTTCAAAAGAGATTCGGGAAAATGATACGGACCCAGATAGCACAGCATACAATGCAATAGAATAAGCACATCCTCTGCTCAGTGCTCCAAATCGAGCATCTCTTTTAACCTTCCAAGATTCCTGTGTCTCCCTTGATCTTAGCAACTGTTTTCGCCTTCCATGCACCCCCTGTGTCTCCCACAATCTCCAGCATCCTCCCATGACCTCTCTCCCTCTAGCATGTCTTTTTTCCTCCCACAACTCCTGACATGTTTCCCTCCAGCATCTCCCCCCTTGCCCCAGTGTCTCTCGCCACTTCCAGCATATTTTTCTCCTCCCACAAACCTAAGTGTCTCCCTCTGGCATTCACCCCCCCCCGTGTGTCTCCCCCCCCTGTATCTTTTTTTTTCCTCCCACAACCCTCATGTCTCCTGACATCTCTCCAATCCTGTCTTTCCACCTCCAGCATATTTTTTCTCCCTCCCACTCTCAAGGCCCCTGTGTTTCCCTCCACCTCTGGCATCTCTATTCACCTTCCATGGCCTCCATGTCTCCCTACACTTCTCACAACCCGCAAATTCTTTCTCTCCTTGCCCTCGCTGCCCCGCGTGTCTCCCTTATTTCTGAGTTTTCTTCCCCCCCTGCATCCTACCCCCATGTCTCCTTCCACCATGTTGACTCTTCCTCCTCCCCTGTTTCTCCCCACATCTGGCATCAGTTTCTCCCTTTCACGTTCCCTCTGTCTCTCCCACCACCTCAATCATCTCTTCTTTCCTCTCCAACAAACCCTTCCTCCTACTCCAACACTCCCCCATGTCTTTTTATGCTCCTCCACCTACTCCTCTCCTCTTGAGCATAATCTTTTTTAAAAAAAAAAAAAAAAATTATTCTCCCATAACAATCCACTCTGATGAATCAATCTACCTGGTGTCTGGAAACCAGTTGTCTGACTCTTTTTATTTCTTCTCTTGTTGACTAACGATTAATTGGAACTGCCCCCTCCCCACCCCCGGGGCCAGCTTCACATTCGGCACCCCCCCCCAACCCAGGCCAGCCTCCTCTCCTCCTCACTGGGCAACCCTATTCTATATTTGGATGGATGATGTGCCTTGACTTAATTTTCACCTGGACATGATGAACAGTTCGCTGCAAGTAATGAGCTGGAAGTGAATTATCTCTTCACTTTGTTTGACCCTCTTTCAAGGCGGAGGCCCCTGGCTGCTATAAATCAAACAAAATGTTTGGATTTCTAAGAACTGTGCGCACTTGTCTTGCTATTTATCCCTTCTGCTATCTGGCGTTCTGCCTTTTTTTATCATCTTCGTGATTTCTATTAGTGGAAAGGTATATAAATATTATTCTCTCACCTATTGAAATCTATATGGGTCAAACAGTGCCCAACATCTTTTCGCCTCACGTTGAGAGATATGCTGCAAGCATAACTGTCTTGTTTAAAATCTGTAGATAAAAGTGATGTATCTGTTTTTGTCTATATACATACTTTATTTCTCTGTGTTGGAGATGTTGTGGCTTTATGGAAACACCCCAGTGTTGAGTAGCAATATATTGAAGAAGGAAAAAAGAATAGAAGTAGAATAGGGCTGTGGAAAAAGTAATCTTTGATCTGTAGAATGCAGAGTAAGAAAAAAGAGCATCCTCACTGTTTGGAAATATGGTATTTAAAAGTCGTTGCATGTGAGGAATATGCAGTGGCAAGTTACCCCCTTTTATTGCTCCCCGTCCCCCTTTGGTTACATTTAGTGCCATAATGTAGAGGTAAATTTGTACATTGATTCATTTGAACTAGTTTGACTTCATTGTTCTCAGATGTATCTATACATCTCTATTAGATGCTTTTTGGTCAGTTACAGTAATGTCAAAGAACCAAAATAGGAAGGAAGAAATATGTCATTAAGAGGTGTGACGTCATTATGAGAAATCTATTCCAATCTATTTTTTTTATGAGCTGCCAAAGATGTCTCAATAGAATATCTGAGGTCTGCATTTTTGTACATAGAAAAATGAACCCAAAATGCCAAAAATGACTGTGTACAATTTTTAGTGGAAATTGTACTTGCAGAATATTTCCATACCGCCATATCTTACAAGTATGGGAATCATTTGACATAAAAAAAGATTACTTGCTCTTCCTCCTCTTCCTCCTACTACTACCACCATGGATGGTCCACGCATCATTGAACTTATGGTTCTTGTTATCACAATGTTCCAATTACTTTACTCTCTAGCCAGCCTTCTTCAGGTGTTATGTTCAAATCATCCAATCAGTAGGTCAAGCAAATATATCAGCACTTCATGGACTTTAACTCTTAAATTCATGGACCACTTGGAACTATGCCTAAACACAATGGAACTTTCTAATTAATAGAATTTAAAAAATGTATTTCTTTTGTGAACTGTATTAGAAAAAATTACGTATAAGTCCAAAGAAGAAACTTTGATCCGAAGTAATTCCCTTTTGGTTTAATGAATGAATTTAAGAGTTAAACAGCTGATTAAGAAATAAAAAAGTGTTGTAAGTGCTCCTGTACTTTTAATGCTCAACGTAAATGATATGAACAGGTTTCCAAACACAATTCCTGTTTCCAGAATGTGAGTGTCAGAGTATTGATCCTTGGATCTGTTTGTTCATTAATTATGGCAGCCATTAACAATCAACAATGAAGTTGGAGTTTGTGATCTCATATTACTTTTGAAGCTGTTTTTCTTTTCTTTCCATCACCTTTTCTTTGTTATTGCTCTCAGGCATAAAATCTCAAATAAGATATTGTATTCTCCTGTTTTTTTTTTTTCTTCTTCCTCTTTCATCTGAATAAGACTTTCACTGGATGTGTTTACATCTGCTTGTCTATGTCTCTATATCCGTCTGTCATTGCATAGTTGACAAAGGAAGAAAGAGTGAGGGTCATCTAGTTATATAAGATTCTTTTATTTTTATTCACTTTGATGGGAAAGCATCAATGCCTGACAAAAATAGAAACTGTCCTCAAAAACAAGTTGGAACAATGTATTACTTTCTCAATCTTGAAAAAAAAATCTTTTTTATAAAAACCTTTGTCACTTTTTTTGTTGGCTGGTTGGTTTATCAGATATATCATGGGGGAAGTTGAGAAGGATACTTACACCAACAAAGCTAGCTACATTGTGTACATTAGGTAGGTTGAGGGTGACTGTGCTGATGGAAAGAGGACAATATACAGCAGTAGCTAGCTAGAGAGAAGGACAGGAAAAAAACATAAATTTGAAATAAAAAAAGAATGTTATTCTCAAGATTATGCAGTAAACACAATTATACACAAAATATGTATTTGTATAATTTCTCTACGTGTAAGTGATCCCATCATTTTTATGGTTATTATGCTAATTATACATATAATAGCCTTATTCAGTCATTTCTGATCATTGAAAATGCTTTTTGTCCTGATTTTCTGTGCATTTTATAGTAAAATTATTTAAAAGAGACTTTCAATAAAATAAGAAAATAGATAACTAGAATTAAGGCTGTAATGAAAAAGTGAATACAGTCATAATGCATCGATAAAGCAAAGTGTAAAAAGATAATTGGTAGAAGATAAAGATGCTTCTGATGAACGTAGAATGTTCAATCGCATTTCTAGAAGTCGAAAAAAAAAGATTAATGAAGCTGAAAGATACGTCAGAGTGAATGACTGCCTGGACACTATCAGGAGAGATCTCATATTATTATTATTTGTAAATGAATAACTGTGGATACTATTCTACAATATTATATATTATAATACCTGGAGAATTCAGATCATTATAATATAGATTATCAAAGTAAATATAAATGCAGACTGCACAATATTATTATTGAATTACTATTCTTATTATTTTTATAGTTAGAACATACAGAAATCGGATCATTATAAAATAGATATGGAAGTCGACAGTGTTTGTTTTTGCTGACCATCTTCAATAATTCTTTTCATTGTAATGAATCCAGAGTCGCTTTAAAATGAACTAATTAAGAGTGTTCAAACATTGATTAATTACTTCATTAGTGAAAGGAAAAAATAGATTTTTTTCAAAATTTACTTTCTTTTATTTCTTTTCTTCCATTTCATGTCTCTCTTAATTTGTGTCCAATTGCATACAAATTTACTCGAAGAAAATGTTACTACTAATTTTTGTCTGAATTTCTAAGATGAGGAATTATGATTACTAGCTGAAAACCTGCCTTCGATATGGGATATTATGCTAGATAGCTACATTATACGATTAAACAAAATGATAAAGGCTTGGTTTAGCTAACCTGACAAATACAAAGTTATGGTCTGGTTTAGCATTATATTTACTTGTAAATTGAGCCCCTTGCTAAAAACTTGAAAGTTTTTGAATTTATAAAAACTAATATGCTAGAAATATGCTCCCGAATTTTCCAAAATGAATATGCTAAAATTTAGTGGTCATAGCTGTAGACGTTCTTAAGTCAAGAATGAGCAGGCCAGTTCATTGGTAATGTGACTGTCACACAGCATACAAGTTCACTTGATATCACTTGACTGCAGACTGAGACTGAGAAAGTGTCTCTTCATGCATGTGTAGTAAGGTCTCATTGAGGCTGCATGGCCAGTTCTCAAAATATTCAAAATGGCTGAATATTTTCCGAAAACAGACCTTGTTCATACACACAATTCTGCCTCTCTTCAAGCACACACACACACACACACACACACATATATACATCTGCTCACATAATACGTCAAATGTATGTTTACCTTTTTTGTCCATAGCATCCTATCCCAAAGGAGATGACTTCATTTTTGCATAAGAGTTACTTCCCTTAGAAGATTATTTCATTATTTGTTAGAGAAAGATGATGGTGCACAATGATATTTGAATTTTGTGACAATTTCTCCATTGAATAAGCTTTGCAACTTCTCTTTATATCTTATGCTTTTATATAATTGCAATGAAATATTGTCACCATTTTCTGGCAGCTTGGGTGAACTAGAATGAATGATATATATATATATATATATATATATATATATATATATACACACACAGTATATGTGATACAAATCAGGCTAGCAGTATAACATGATACAATAATATAAAGCCACTTCTGAAATGCAATGGATTTATTCCATAGAGTGCTCGATACATACAACATTTTACTCATGAAGTTAAGTTGTTTTGGAGTAGAGCTGGAAATATAGGCCCAAAGAGGGCAGAAACATGAGCTAGTTTGTGTAGTGAATCCACAATCTACTATTTTTTATTTATATATATATATATATATATATATATATATATATATATATATATATATATATATATATATATATATATATATATATAAAATAAAAAGGTAGTTTTAATTTGATCACAATTTTAGAGTGTGAAGTCGAATATTCAATAAAAAAAAATAGAAAAATCTTTCGTAAGTAATTTTTTTTTAATATTTCAACCCTTAAGGCTTATTTACCACCGGAAATATGTCAGTTTTGAGAAACTGATTTAATTAGTGTTATTTTAAATTAAAATCACTCAAATGACATTTTATCAAATAAATAAAACTAGAGATTGAACCGTCCGTGTTCAAATAAATTGTTAAAAGGGAGAGAAATTGATAGAACGCTCATTTCAAAAGATATTTACTTTATTAATAGCTTATTCTACACTTGTTTTGTTAATTATATTGTTACTGTTTTGATTAAAATCATTGTGTGAAAAGAATTTAAAAAAAACGAGGAAGGGGAAAAAAAGATAGTTTGGAAAGAGAAGAAAATTCAGTTGACAAAACACGGTGATATTGGGGAAGAAGGTGTCACTCTAAAATGAATTGATTTTTCTGAAAGCAATAAAGAGCCTCCCCCCCCCCCATCACCAGTTTGAGTCATGTGATGTAAACAATCTAGTTTCTGCATCACATCTAAGTTCACATGCTTTCTGTCAACTCCTGTTGATGCCATTCTGAATTGTGAGGATTGCAAAATTATTTAATAGATAAAGAAAACATTCACTTGAAAAACATAAACATACTGTCACTGAGGTGTCATGATGACTACAAAAGTGTGAGTCTATGGCACATATGTACATTTAAAATGTCCACTGAATCCAAAAGCTGTTATATCGGGACACATTAAACTGAGGGTTAACTCTGAGTGTGTTTGTGTGTGTGTGTGTGTGTGTATGTATATATATATATATATATATATATAGTCAAGAAAACATTTTTTGTGTCACTTGAGTCACTTTTTTCCCCAATATCTTTTAATGTAATTGATATAATTTTCTTCAGTTTTTTTTCTGTTCTACATGTATTTTGTCATTATATTACTATGTATAAATTTTCTCTTGCTGTTTTGGGGATCTTTAAAATAAGGCAGTTATATAAACATGGCACCCTAGCTGTAATATATATACATATCAAGATAAAGTAGTAAAGTGTGTACGCATGTTAGTTCTCTTAGAAGTCAAGAACTACATCATAGAGGAAAAACTAAGGCATATCGGAAAACAGGAGGTTTTGAATTCACCAACAGCACCCATTCTCAAGTTGAGTTTTAAATTTTTTTTTTTAAATTTTTTATTGGTTCTGTATTTGTGCTCACATGAGAAAAAATACTTTTATTGCTCAAGAAATCAGTGAAAGCAACAATACTCTGGTGTTTAGGAATTAGGTATATACAATCAGCAGACTGAGTTCAAAACCTGATTGTGAAAATTTTGATTTTTTTTTAATGATTTCATGTGCTTTCCATCTATTAGACCTCCAAACCTTCCAAAAGTTTGTCAGTCTTGAGAAAAGAAATATTTAGATGCTTTAGAAGAGGAGAGGTTTTTTTTACTATGTAACTGTAATGCTAAACCGCACCCTTACTTTTCATATCACAGGAAACCAAGGATGTGAATTTCTCTTTTTCTCTATGCTCATGCTAGTTTGGTTGTATTTTTTCAAGGAATCTAAACTTAACCTGATAATAAAACATACATTTTTTAAAGTGAAACCTTGACCCCAACTCTAACCCTGATCCCAACCTAAATGTAAAATAAAACGCGGGCACAATTTGAATCCGATAGTCAGCTTTGAAATACAAACTATCAATGCCGTAAGTATGAACACAACTTCTTGACTTTGAAGAAAATTAATTTCCAAGGTTTCAGGAGAATGTGTAAGCTCTGATTCAATTCAATCAAATCTCAGTAAAATATCATTTGCTTTCCAGTGTTGTTAGATTTGGATTTTTTTTTCACCCCGGGCAATGTGTGTGTGCTTGTGTGTTTTTTATGAGTTTCCATGCCAATATGATATACAAACAGAAAATTAAGTTGAGCTTCTAGTGTGGGCGGAATAAGTGTATGGATCTTTCTCGGCTCAGTGTTGGTCTGTTGTATTTGTGCAACAAACTAAATTGCACCTTTGTTAATTAGCTGGCTCGTTTGTTTGCTTGGCTTGTGTTTCAGTGCTGCAAACTAATAAGTTTTCTTGGTGGAGTCGGAACATTGATCTTCCATCCTCCCGTCACCCTCCAGCCCCCCCCCCCAGCCGTTTTGTTTGGCTCATTCCTGCACACTAAATCTTCCTTCTCCTCTACTCAAGCGATGACCCAGCTTTATGTGTGTCTGGGGATGTTGATCATTGCAGTGAAATATATTGGAGAAACACCATCTATCAACCGTTGAAAAATGTTTTATAGCTATTAGCTGGAAACCCGCCCTATGGGCGTGAGTTTTCAGTTAGTTCTTTGGGGATGCTTGAATGCGGTCTGCGGCCCCAATAAAAGATTATGAATTTGATCCATGTGTTCATTGAATCATGCCTTATTTGAAAATCATCACTGTCATGAACTCTTGGATCATATTTAGTTCAAATATTTTGAGAGATTTTGCAAAAGAGGTGAATTATAGTTAGATAGATAGATATAAATCGAATCATTATCAGTGTAAGTGTGAATGCTGACCCAACAATTTTTTTTGTTTTCAATTTTCAAAAGTCAACTTGCTAATAACATGCCTAGGGATCCCATTAGTACCGGCTGAAAATTTCATGGAACATATTGTGTGGTTCCTGAGCTACAGTTTAGTTTTGTGCAGTGCAAGGCTGAATGCAGTGAGGTTCAAACTCACTATCTAGCGATAGTTTAACAATTATGCTATGATGTTGTGCTCATAGGTATATAATCTTTTCTTTACATAAAATTGCTATAGCAAAGTTTCTCTTTTCAACCTTGTTAAAGGTTCGCAAGCAAGTATTGTTAAAAAACGCTGATCTTGTAAATAATCATCATCAACATCAGCAGCAGCTATTCCAGATCCTCTACTGGACAGAGGCCTTTTCCTAATTCCTTCTGTGCTGACCATGACTGTGCTAATCTCTACCTTGTCTTAATAGTAGGATCCTTCTTACTCATCTTTCCACTGTCTATCTGGTCTTCAACTACTGCATTCGCTAATCTTTGAACACCATTGAACCAAATTTTTGTACCATTTATTTGCTATGTCTCCTGCCCACCTCCATCAATTCTTTATCTCTTACTTCTCATACATATACATTTTGATATCTTTCTATTTCTCATAGTTATTATTAACATTGCTTTTCCCATTGATTGCTTGTGTGTGTGTGTTCTAGTCACACTTTTAGGGTTACAACCTTGAAAATTGGCATGAATTAACCACAACGCAATACCTAGAAACATTTTTTGTTTTTTTCGAACAAAGTACCCAAATCTTGTGCTTGTATTTTTTAGATAAACTTAGATAAAAGACCTACTTTTTATTATCAGATGATTTTTGATGATTTTTTTTTAGGTAATCAGTTCTTGTACATGTGTGAGCTATGGTGATTCATTAATGCAAAGTGCAGATCTTCACAAATGTATTGGTTCATTTTTTTTTCTTTTCTATTTCTTTTGATGTTGTTACAGAAGCAATTTAATTTTCCTGATTATCTACTTGCAATATTATGGTTAAGCCAGAGGTTTTTCAACCAGCAGAACCTCCCCTTCCCTCCCCAGAAGGAGTTTTAGAGTTTTAGGGGCAGGGGAGATTGAGATTGACAGATTCAAACTGTGGGAATATTTCAAGGTCATATTATTTAGAATGAACCTTTGAATCAGACAATCTTTGGAGGTGGGGATGGAACGACCTTCTGAAATAAGGGTGAGCGTTGACAAGAAAGTTTGAAAATTACTGGGATAAGATAATCTGTGGTCTGTTTTGTTTTTTTAAGGACTGGGTTTTTTTTTAGAAAATTGACAGAAGATAGATTTTGTTCAAGTTATGCATTTTTGTTTGCCACAAATACATAAGTACAATTTATCCATACAAATATAATCATGTCATTTTTGATGGGTACTACGCTAGTCTATTATGGAGTCATGATTAATACAGTCTTTTAGTTCATGATAAGTTGATATAGCCTTTGTATGATGCTGTCGACTATAATTATGAAATGAATAATAATTGTTCCATTATGCATGTTGAGTTGCGGGCGTTGTTAATGTCTGGATAAAATGAGATGAGGAATTCAAATTTTCCCTTCATAATTGGTCCCAGCGATTTTTAAAATATCAGCCATCAAGTCTGCATTTTCCTGCAAGTTAATTCTTTGTTCGGTTATTCTGAGTGGAATCCAATTATTCAGGGTGGAATTTACCCATTTCTTTTCAAATTTTTAAAGTTTTGTTCAGATCCAAAGTTTCTTTTGTATTTTCTTACTCTTTGTTTTTATCATGATATTTCGATTGGTGTATTCTCTCCCGCCAAAGGGCCCACTAGACAAAATCATATAAAAACAACAAAGATGAGGATGCTAATTTCAAGTTGGATATTTTATTTATTTTTTTTTTTTTGTTCATTCCTGTGGGTTCTCTGTAGAGCATTTTTTTGTGGTATCCAGTGACAAGTATGTTTTCATGGGTTGGAGTGGCTAGCTCTAAGCCCAATCCTCCTCCTGGGGGACCAGCGATGGAGACTGTCAAGCTGGATTTTTTTTTCTATCGGAGTAATCTTCTCTTAGATGGACAGTCTTACAGGGCTAGAAGGCTCCAACAGACTACACTGCTATTTTGCCAATAGCTAGGAAGAAGTGGACTCAAGCCTTTCCGAAGAGCATTAGTGCATAACTCTAAATTGTTTAGCCAATTCAGTTTCCCGTGCTGGTAACTCTGCATCTCCAAACTGAAATATCAGCCCACTGAATCTGTTGAAGAAATTAATGCAAAATGGAGGAGAATAGTTTCAATGTAAAAATATCCAAGAAAATAAGATTTGCGCATTCATATGTAAAGCATTTGTGCTCTCTCTTTAATAGATTCATTTTGTTATGTTTTAGTAATTTCTTCTGATGATTGTATTACTGTGATTAGTAGAAAGCTTATTGGATAGCCTTTTTTCTGTCCTACAAAATGCAAAAATCAAATCTACGGAGATGATAAATAATGCCTTTATTTAGAAAAGAAAAGTTATTTTAAAAAATCTTAGTGCATCAAATTACAGTAATATTAGTAAATATCTATATAATGGCGTAGGGCCGCAATTGTGATTCTACTATTAAGGATGTAAGTTCCTAGACTTACAATAACCTGTGAGGCTAGTTTGTTAACCATTGGTCTGTGGCATGCACCCATGGAAATATATGCACATGCAAACAGAATATATATATGCATGTATATATTTATACAGATATATACAGCTCATATAAGGCTCTTTGGACCAGATATTTTTTTGAATTCAGAATAGTAATAAAGGTACTGTATATTGGGAAGACAATCAAGTAGAATGTTGGGGAATGATTATTGAGCCTGTGATACTGACCATTACTATAATGAGTTCGTTTTTCATTGGATGCTGCACTACTGTGGGCTTTTGCCAAACCAAGCTGTATGTACACTGTAGATACTGAAGCTGAATATACTTGATATTTTCTAAGTTAGTTTCTTAGTCATTACTCCACCAATTGTGAAATTTGGGATTTCACAAAATCACTTGTTTCACAAACTTACTTTCACATATATACACATAGACAGATAGTTCTGAAGGAGAACAGATTAACAAGAAAAAGAACAGAATCTATTAAAAATGCTGTTTTGTATTTTCATTTTTTGACAGCATTTATCTACATTTGTTTCTGTAATAAAACTATTTGTTTCCTTTTGGGTTTTCAAGCTAATTCCCGTTAAAACATTCGGAACAAAAATTATGATCGCATCCAAAATAATGTGGAAAATATTATTCAAAATGCAGTATAATTCATTGGCAAAGAAAAAGTTATAAATATACATATGGAGTGTATGCATTAGTTATAAACATTGTAAAGTCTGCTTCCTTTCTCTCTATCTTCTCTTTCTTTATTTCTTGTACTTTCTCTTTTTTTTTATCTTGAGAATTGATTAAAAAAAATGGAATAATGTGATGTGATGTGATGTGATGTGATGTGACATAAAAAAGGAAAAAAAAATTATTCCTCTTTCTTTGCCGACTCTCTATGTCGTATCTTTCTATCTTTACCAATGCTACAAACAGGTTTGAAAAAAAAAATGGACACCCTCTCTCTTCAACCCATATCTATTTGGGTCACTTAATTCCTCACAAATGCTGTTAACCAATTTGAAAATTGGTCTTAGCATGAAACTTTCCTCATCCTAAGAACCATTGAGTTTTGTTGCAATTAAAAAGGGTGTATAATCCTATCTCTAATAATGCCACTAGAATCTGTTTATTACATCATCACTGATTTCATTGCCCCATACAGTGACTTGGTGCTGCTTATGAAAATGCAAAATTCTTGGTCAATCAATGGGGAACCTTCCTTTTGCAGCTGGAAGCAAACAAGTATTATCCTTTGAAATTGAAGCTTGTTGTCTGTTGCTTATGATGTTAGGGAGAGCTTGGCAAAGGGAATTACACATACCATTTCTGTTTTGATTTAGATATACATAATGATATACCTTTGCCAACAAGGTTGGAAGAGGTATATGTATTCACTCATGGCTGTCCATCCAGACAATATCTCCAGAAGTTCTCAATGAATTTCAGTGAAAATTTCTGGTGTGGTTGATCATTGGGTGGGGAAGAAATGGCAGAATTTTGGTGCGGAGTTTTTTTTTCTCATTTTTTTTTTTTTTTCTTTCAGACACAATTATGGATTCACTCTTGTTTGTTCACACAATATCATTAAAAGTTCTTGATGAATTTCAAGGACATTTTGTGGAAGGGTAAGCTATCTGCTGAGGAATTGATTGAATTTGGGTGTACATCCAGGGATTTTTCTTTGATTGAAAGGTACTTTTTCATATATCAAGACAATAGTACAAAAATTGAAAATCAAAGCTTACAGTTACCTTCCCTGTATCTCAGCTGTATATGAAGTACTTTCCATTCAATTCTATTTAGTATGTGCTATCTAGTTGTACATGCATACATGACACACAATCATGTAGGTTTATGTAATATGTAATATACCTTTACTGCGTGCTTCGTGTTGGTATGTTCTAGTCCTTGCATGCAATATGCGTAGGAATACACACATGCAATGTGTGTATGTGTGTACTCGTACTGCTCAAGTACAAAGTGCAACCCAAAAGGTCAGGGAATTCAATCAATCTGATCATATGTCAAGTTAACCAGCATTTCTTCATATCTTGCCTGACATTTCACATATTTCTCAAAATCATTCCACCAGGAAATAGAGAACCTCATTTTTCTATGAATTCTTCCTTTCTTTTGAGGAAAGTATTTCATGCCTCAAGTTCATTCTATTTTGGGTTTCACCATATATTATTTATACATATGTGTTCCTTGACCAATAATGTTAAGATTCCATTAGTGTGTATAAATATATATATATATATATATATATATATATATATATATATATATATATATATATATATATATATATATATATATATATATATATGTATGTGTGTGATGTTAACCCTTGCCAATTGTGGGTTTTCCGTTTGTAGTTTGCTATTATTCATATTTATCCTAATATTTCTGTTGCTTTTTAGCGCAACTTTTCACAGAATGGATGAAATTTAAAAAAAAAAAGCAATGAAAATATTAAGATGATCGTGAATAGTAACATGAAAAATTGTTAATAATCACTGTGGTAGTTTTATGAAATTTATAGTTTTCGTTAATATACTATATTTTTTATTATCGGGCAAAGTGGGTAGCTCCAAGCAACTACCACAAACTATTTTAATGCTCTTTAAATACATATTGCAATGATTAGATATCTTCTTTGGAAATTTAATTTTGGTTATTACTGCAAGAAAATATCATTAAAGCTAAAAAAAAAAAGAAAAAAATGTTTTTGTATACTCACAGATGATTTCTGTGCAGATTAAAGCAGTATTTATGTTTTTACAAAAAGAAAATATTGATTTTGCCATAATTGATGGATCTATCACAAGAAAAAGTTAAGGTTCAAAATTTGATATTTGTACTGTAAGCTTTACTGTATTAATTCATCTATTTACAATTTGGGAATGGTAAAGTGTTTCTTTACCAAAAGGTTCATGGTACAATATTTAAGGGGTTTGGGGACCAAAAGGGTTAGGGGTGGGCAGCCAAAATTATTTGCAGATTTTAGCATTCGTGGCCCTCTGATGCCCTTAACCCCTTCAATCGGCAAGGGATAAAAGTATAGATGGTTATTGTTATCAAGATCAGTCAGTCCCAAACTCTTCTCTTAAAACGAGTTGAAAAATATTTCTGAATTTTTTTATCAATATTGTCATTGAATTTTTTTCATGATGTAAATTTGTTTATAACAATGAATTTAATCACATAACAATGAATGTGAATTGTTCCAATTTCTATGTCCTTCCCTTAATGATATCACTTGGTTTTTGTTATCTGAAAGACTCTGTCCCAAAGTGATCACAATAGGTGGCTTCTTCTGTGTGTGTGTGTGTGCATGAGACTGTATATTTATTAGACCATTTTTATATGTATAACCCTGTTTTCAATATATATTACGTATTTATGGTAAATTAGTTTGTTTTTTTGTTTTTTTTCCATTCATCTTTGGTGAGAGAGGCTAGAGAACTGTTCCTGGATATTTGGGGTTGGGTGAGTGTAGTTTCCCCCCAAAGGCAAATAGCCAATGTTAATGAGATTGTCCATTCTCTTGCTCTTTTCTCTCTCTTCTACACTCACACAGTTAGGCTGTATGATTAATTAGAGCTAATAACGAACTTCTTCAAGTATGCATCTATGGTTCAGATAATTAATATGCAAATACATTTGTATTTGGGCAGCACAAAGCATGCCTCCTGAGTTGGTATTTGATGGATGATTTTACTTATTTACTTATTATTTATTTACTTTAGTAATAATATCCTTGTGCAATTAACTGTGGGAATTTAGGGCAGAGAAGTAGATTGAATCTCTCTTTTATAAATACGAGACCTGTTGCTTCACTGATGGTTATCATAAGTGTACAAGAACAGGCTTGGCTAATGGCTGCTACTGATACTATCTGTGACTGACTCATCATTGTCTGGTTTAATGAGAGAGAAGGAAGAGAGGGAGAGAGAGGTTGATGGCTGTCATTGATATTATTTGTGTGAGATTTTAAAAAATTTTATCTTCATTTCATCATCATCATTATGAGTCCACTGTTGAACAAGGACTTTTCCCATCACCTTCAATGACGAATGTGATTGTGCTAACCTCTGCTATGTCTTACCATTAAACATTTCTTTCTCATCTCTCCAGCTTGTGTCTGGTTTTTCTCTGCTGCATTTACTGTCCCATGGGCACCAATCAGCTAGCCTTTTGCTCCATCTGTTGTTCTTTCTTTTTGTTTGGTGAATTGCCCATCTCTATTTTTGTTGTTTAATTACTTGTGCAATATCTGTCACCCTTGTCCTCTTTTGCATCAATATTGATCATTTCTACTTACCATTAATTTACGTGTAATAATATCCTTGTGCAATTAATTGAAAGAATTCAGGGCCAAGAAGCCGATTAAAACCTCTTATAAATATCTGCTAAGCTTAGTTTAGTGCAAGCTCTCCACTGAGAATCAAACTCAGACTAGTAGTAGTTATTTATTAAGCATTACTTGGTTTTTGCTCAAGGCCCCTGGTATGGGGCACCCTGTGAGGATCAAAATCACTTCTCAGTAGTAATGGTCTGCAAGACTAGCTTGCTAACCATTACCTCATGGCTGGGTGCCCTTGAATGGCAACTAAGCATTGCTTAGTTTTGGCTCAAGGTCACAAGTAGAGAGTATTCAATGAGTATTGAACCCACTACCCAGTAATTGTCCATTAGACTAACTAGCTAACAATTACCCCAACTCAAGGCACCTTGAACATATAATCAAATTGGAGCTGATCATAATCCTGAATAACGCAAGCTTGAATGCCTGAACTATAAGGTTGAATGGTTCAAAACAAAAAGAAAACGAAGGTTGACATCTTGTGATACCAAATGATCTTTTCTCTGATACTTTATCAAATAGAAAGAAAACACTTGTTAATTTCTAACTCAGAAGATCGCTCATTCGTTTATTTTCTAAAATTAGTCTGATGGGAGTTATAGATTTAGTATTTATTTATTATCATTATTCAGTATTATAATGGACTTATTATATATGATATAGTGTCAAAGAAATGACAATTTGATATCACAATTTGTCTATCTGTGTTTTTTAGAGTTTTCAATTTTTTGAATTGCAAACCATTCCAGGTTCTATTGATTCAGGCATTCAAAGTTTGATCTTACGAGGTTCAGTTTAGTGTAATTTGTGATTATGAAGCAGACCCTGAATAAATATATCGAAATAGTCTTGGCTGAGAATCTGAACTGGAAGTATGGTCAGTTGTTGTTCTTGCCCTTGGGTGAACTTCATTTTCAGACAATGTGGAAATAAATATGTAACCTATGTCATTTTCTAAAACCTTTTCTTTTTTTAATTTTTTGTCATTATCATACAGTTTCCCTTCCCTTATGTCTGTTTTGTCAACCTGGTTCTCTTGTCTTGCTCGTGCACTATCACACACAGCTAGAAACCCTTGTCTAAATATTTAATATATTTCATAGAAACTGTTGCTGCCTTTTACTTCCATTGCCCGCTGTCTATATTTCTCTGTCTTATTTCCATTCATTTCCTATTCACCTTTTCTCTGTGGAATCTGTTTACTTATCCTATTTCTGACGACGTATCTATCTCCCCAAAATAATTTGGCTACTCTCTACTGAATTCCTGACCGCAGTTCTCACCCTACCGGAAGGTAATAAAAAGAAATAATTAGGATTCGAATTATCCGATGGATCTGAAAGTCAGAAAAAAATGTTAAAGAAATCATCATCATCATCATCATCATCATACATCTACCGCGAGACTAAGACCTTTCTCTGCTCCTTCCATGATGACCCTGATTGTACTAACATTTGCCTCGTTTTAACCTGCATACCTTTCTATCGAATTTCCATGTCTGATCTTCTCCTACCATGTTTGCTGTCCCTTGGATGCTAATCGATAAACTTTTCACACTGTCCATTCTTCATTCTTGCTAGGTGTCCTGCCCATCTCCATGTATGTCACTCAATCACCTCTGATATATTTTACCTTGGCCTGCTCTCAGATGTATGTTGATGTTTGGACTAATTATAAGATATTGTAAAAAAAAATCAAGATGTATCTGAGTTCTAAAAATGAAACAAATACTTATTTCTCTGTGGTATCTGCTGATGTATCCCAAAGATTGAAAATGGATGTTCAGCAGTATGAAGTTGGAGAGCTGGAGATGTACTACATTTACATCTTGAAGATAGAAAGCCAATTGCCCTTTCTACTAAATGTAGCTTTTAAAACCCACTACATGCTCCTTAATGTATAAATAACATCTTTGACAGACAATGCCAACTTGAAATATCTATAAATTCCTGATGCACTCGAAAGGTAGTGCAATCATATATTCCAGTTAATAGGGGTTGCCAAATCTTGAGAGACCGAAACGAATCATGTATGTTTGTAATTTACCTCCGCCTATGAAGTTGGAAGAGGTATATTCATTCACTCATGTCTGTCTATCAATGCAATATCCCTAAAAGTTCTCAATGAATATCGATGAAATTTTGTAGAAGGGTTGTTCATGTGCTGCAGGAGAATTGATTGAATTTCGGTATGGATCCAGAAATTTGTTCTAGAGTCAGAGATATTATTAGTCTGCGGGAAGAGAGGTTATGAATGAACGGATAATAAAATATATAAAATTACTCAGTATCTATACAATTGAAATTCCCTCCATATTTTTTATTAAGTTTTCATTCTTAGTTTTTAGTTAGTGTACAGCATTAGGAGAGGTATTTGCTCTCAGAGTGCTTTCTGGTTATTTCTTTTCCTTCTTTGGGCAACCAAGCCATTTAATTTATTGAATTTGTTTTTGCTTTTTACTGTTATCAAACAAGAATCTTCCATCCTATGCAGACTTTTACAAGAATTCAAATTATTTCTGTCTAATTCAATCAAATTGCTCTCTTCTCATTGTCCCAAGTGAATGACCTCTTCTCTGTGTGTGTGTGTATGTGCATATATATATATATATATATATATATATATATATAAAGAAAGAAAGAAGGGGAAGTCTATTATTGTCATCCCTTTGGGACAAGGTCTTTTAGATAGCAAATACTGACTGATAACATTAAGCAGAGGATATATAGAGGAAGTCACTTATAATCACTTCCTTTGCCCATGGCGCAGTGTTCCAGAAAATTTCATTAGTATTCATTGAGAAACTTCTGAGATAAGTGGACAAGTGAATGAATACATATACATATATGAAAAAAATCTCTCAAACGAAAAAAGAATTTCAGGATCCACCTTGAAATGTACCCAATTCTTCCTCACCTCATAGCCCATGCTTCCAGAAAATTTCATTGGAATTCATTGAGAACTTTTGGAGATATTGAGTTGATAGACAGACCCAAATGAACTTGAAAAAATCTTGGCAATAATAGAATTGATGAAAATTAACAGATTGTTTACTTGATAACAACTGGTGTTTAGTCCAAACTAATGCCTTCAGAGAAGGCATGAATCCACTCCCAGCCCCAACTATGGGTGAATAGTATGGTAGACAGGTCCCTCTAAGACTCATTGGCAACCAGTCTAGGAGACTGACAGCTCTGATCCAAAATCAGGAGTTGAGCATCTTAGGCAGACTATTTCCACTTCTTCCAATAGGTTTGGTCTGAGATCACTTCTTGCTGCTGGTACCATATTACCAGGTGAAGAGATGGGCATCATCAGATATCTCTCATTCATACTAAGTCATGAGTCAATCTGGAATAGTTTCAAATTGCAAATCTGAGAGGGATCCTTGAAATTAGAAATGTTCATTCTCTCTCTCTCTCTCTGAAAGTAAGTTCTGTTCATTCTCTCGTTGATTGTACCAAGTTACCTCCAACTGCAGATCTCAAAGACATTTTCTGTATAATCTATATGTCAGAGAGATTGACGTTTGGATTTTCAAATGTTCCTGTAGAAGGCTTGAATAAAGTTTTTGGCCCCAAGAAGAGACCAAAACTGTTTTTCTTTGTGGTCCTATAGAGCTGAAATGTGGAACACGGAACCAAAAGATTGCCCCTCAAACTGAGAACGATGCAACAAGCACATAAGAGAATCCTGCATAACATTATACAGCACAATATATTTGGGCAAAAACAAGAATCTGAGATATCATAAAATCCATTAGAAATTCAAATGGCTATGGGCTAGTCATATTGTGAGAATGGCAGACAACCGCTAAACATCACAACTCACCATGTTGTAGATCACTTGTGAGACCATGGCTGACAAAATATGAGATGGTGTGATGAACTAGACAAGTTCAGAAAGTATTGGCTCTGCGAAGCTCATGATAGAGAGATCTGGCAAATCCTGGGGAAGGTCTTTGTTTGATGATGAGTGCTTGAAGACCAATGATGAATTCAATACCTCATTTTGTCTACTTTGAGATCACATACAGATGAACGGACACAGACTTTCAGTATCGTATAGATTGATGGAAATCAAATAATCATTATCAGGGTGAGTGTAAACGCAGACTCTATTATTCAGTTGTTAATCACTTGGACTCTTTTTGTATTCTTCAAGTTGACACATTTTAAGGATACCTTAGTTCAATACTTCTGGTTACAATGCAAATTTTGGCTACTTGAAGATCACATACAGATGAACAGATTCAGACTTTCAGTATTGTGTTGATAGATGAAAATCAGATGATTATGAATGCAGACCCTATGTTTTATTTTTTCTAAATTATCAAAACTTAGCTAAAATCATACCTGGGGCTTCCATTAGTACAAACATAAAATTTCATGTGGATATGTTGAAGGATATCAAAGGCTGTTGTTTTTTAAAAACAGTTTTAGGATTTTATATCTTGGAATGTTAGAAAGACATAAGCAGGTACTTGCCCATGAGTAACCTGGAAGTGTGCAAGGCAACTGAACTATACTTTGTAAAATCTTATGTGCTTAGACTTTGGAACATCTTGAGAGAAACATGCCTGCTACCTTGGTTGCAACTTATTTTAAGTGACTTTATGCGATTATAATCTTTAGTAAAGGTTTCCCCTCTATGTAGGATTAGAGCATACCTTTGAAACCTTTTGTACACCAAAATGGCGTAAAGGAAGCAACCATTACCATAAATTTGTATTGGAAAATCTTTTTGAATGTTCCCAGGTCTCAGAATAATCTTCTATGTCTGCCTGTTTTGTGCTAAGCATAACATCCTTACAAGCTCTCTGGAGCTTTTCTGATACCTTGAGACAGATCTGGCTTACAGCTGCACAAAATGAATTGAGATAAAACACAGATGCTCATAGACACAGTTCAAGCTATGGTGGCTTGAGGTCTTTTGTAAAAGTCATCATCATCATCATCATCAGTCTTTCAACATCCGTCGTTGGACATAAACCTTCCCCAGGATCCGCCACATTTCTCTATTATGGGCGTCACGGAGCCAGTACTTTCTGAATTTTTGTAGCTCGTCTCTCCATTTAACATTCTGCAAGCCTCTGTTCCGCATGTGATCTTGGGGGATCCATTTTGTGAGTCGTGATGTCCATCGGTTGTCTGCCATTCGTGCAATATGGCCAGCCCACTGCCATTTGAGCTTTTTAATGGATTCTATGATGTCCCTGACTCTTGTCTTTTCCTGGATGTACTGTGCTTTCTTGTAGTCTTTCCATGTGAGGCCCAGCATAATTTTTTCATGTGTCCGTTGCATAGTTCTCCATTTGTGGATCTTTGTAAAAGTAAAGGGGCATAAAGTGAATTTTTTTCAAGTGGGAGATTTCCCAGAATAGTTTCCACAGGCAGGGGGCAGTGTTGTAATTCATCTGTGGTAGTGATTTTGTATGTGGGGCACATCCCCCACTAAGAGGCAATTTGCATATATTGGGGGTCAGTTATGTATTTGGGTGCAAAGAGTGAAAAATTATTCATAGATTACGTAGTAATTCATGATTAACTCAATAACTTTGTAAAGTATTAAAACAAAGAGGTAAGTGTGTTACTTAATTCTACAAAAAAAAATACAAAAATTTTAATGTCTTAAAGTTCATACATCAGGATTTTCTTTTCAAAGAATCTGTTTCTTTGCAGATGTTTATCCACTTGAGATGAATAGAGTTAACAAAAGAAAATTTCTTCAGTATTCAGAGGACTACTTGAAGTTTGGCTTTATTCTTCAAAAGCATGTGTGATGTGGGGGGGTTTTTGCCTCACGATATAGAATTAAATTAATTTCTTTTTATATTAAGTGGGACATCAAATCTCTTGAGCTGTCAAAGTAGGGCACAGAATTGAAGTGATTAAGAACCACTTATGGTCAACAACTTGTTATCAGACCAAATAAACCTACAATAAATTGACCACCTGGTGTAGGATTTTTAATAAGGAGCAATTAAAAAAATTAAAGTTATCGTACAAAGAAAATGTGTGAGATAATCATAGTTTTATACTCGTTTCTCTTTTATAGAGTAAATGCAAGAAGAATTACATTTGACAGAATATGATTGTGCGCATCTGGCTTGGACGATAAATATTGCAAGAGAATTGTTAGTTGACGCATAAATTTCTGTAGAATCCACTTTTGTCAGGAGTTTTATATTTAGGTAATGACATTTGATACTACTGGTTGTTGTTCTCTTTCTCTGGTGAGAGCAATGCTTTGATGAAGTAGCTACCCTGTTAGTTGCAGGTTCAATTACTTTAATTGTTTATTCTATTTATTAGAGAATAAGTTCTCGGTGAGGCTCAAACTCATGTCCTCCTCTGCTAGAAGGAAACCAGGTTAACGTCCTGTTGTTACAAAATATAACTGGCTGGTAGGTCAAAATCAAACCTTTAAACCTACCCTCTATTCTGTTCTCTCTGTGCTAAGTTTTTATACAGGTATTATCATTAAAGCTATAATTTTTGATTAGAAAAAGAAAAATTATCGTAGGAGAAAGATTGTATCAACAGGATGAAAAATAAAGTTTCTTAGCTTTTCTTCTTGCTCACCTTCTCTTGTTGATTTGATTAGCATTTTACGACTGTGTTGAAGGGAGAGATTGAGTCTGCTAGTTAATTCAGTGGACCTTCACTAATCTACCTGTAATCCAGTTCCTTCACTGATTCTGTGCTGTTTTGAAATTTCTGGGTCATTGTAATTTCAAATTACCTGAGGCACTACATCTACTTACTGTGCATTGTTTTGGATGTGCTAGATTTGTTTACCTGTTAACGTGCTCTTGTAAACGCAGACAAGCGATTCCTGTTTGTTTTCCTGCATTTATTAATATCATTCACTCTTATTTAACCCCAGTAAATAAAGGAAGTGCATCCCGTGCGGAACTGTCTGGAGGTATGGAGAAAGAACAAGCCAAAGTGTTTCATGAAGAATCAGGACTAGATTTAATGTTTCTGTCCCGTTACTATCTAACTTGAGCAGATTTACGTGATATTTCAAAGGTAGAATTAGCTATCGCTTAGACATAATCCTTCTGTGATTCAGTGTTTTCTCTAATCTGGCACTCTTCAGGTCCGTATTAGTGAAGGTCTACTGTATAACTCGAGAACAGCTTCAATTAAAGCTAGTCTGTGCGTGTGTGTGTGAAGCCTTGGTTATTGGAGAGTCAATTCTATCTCTGTGAAGAGTTGTTTGGGAATCACTGTGTACTCTTAGATCAGCAGACAGGTGCTCATTGCTGTCGGAACTTGTTCAATGCCGTTTGTTATTTTGGTTCATCTAATGTAAAAATGGCTCCACTGTTCGGAATCGATTCTATTCTGTTCATTGAATTTCTTTCCACCATTAAGCACCCACCCCAGCCTTTTTTTTCTCCTACAGTAACTTGCACATATAAAGTGATGTGCTTAAAGACAGTGTTTGTCTGTCTCCTTCAGAGTCCTCAATCAGAGCTGAGCAATTTACAGGGTGTCCATAAATTATCTTTACAACTTGGAAAATCTATCAAAAATACTAATATCAGCATAATTCTATGAGATTAGTTGCAGAATGAAGACAAAGTAATAAAGTTTTTTTAGTATTCTTCTACATAGGCACTATTAGTTGTACATAGCATTTCTAGGGGATATTCAATTTCCAGTCAGGTACAAAATTTCTGAATGAAACGTCTTGTGGCTGCTGGATCAGTAGGGATTTCTTGGCTGCCCAAGTTACCTGATGCGATTTTTATGGATTTCTTTCTCTGTGGCTGCATTAAAGACGAAGCTAAGAACCTGCTAAGCTCTGTTCACCATTAATGAAGAGATGCTTTGAGTTGTAAGGATAATTCAAGGACATTCTCTATTGGGTTCAGCAAAGCACAGATTATGACTTCCTTACTATTGAACGTTCTATTATGAATATGAAGGTGGAAAGAATGCTTGAAAAGATAATCAGTAGGCCTTATGCCAGGTGAAAATTGAGGATGCTGCAAGACTTCATATCCCAATTCTCTAAACTTATACACAGTCACCTGAGAGGTGTTGGGTGTGTCACTGTCATGTTGCATTTCATCAAGTTCACGTGGGACCCATTTTCCCAACTTTTTAAGCCTTCTCGATGCCTTAAGATGACATGATACAATTGCTGGTAAAGTCCAAAAATCTCAACAAAAAAAAAAATGCTTAAACCAATGTTTTTTTGCCATTACTGTCAATGTTTCTCCATTAAGAACAGGTTTGAGGTTTCCCTAGTGGTTCATTACTTGTATCCGTATTTCCAGACCTAAACTTATTGAACCAATGCTGCACAGTATGCACTGAAGTAACTTGACCTGCATTATGTCTTAATTTGAAATCATACTTGAGGAAATACTGTGAATTAATTTTCAAGTACAATGTGATCTCGAATGTAAAAAAAACTTGCACTTTTTGTAGCTAAAAATCAGTAATATGTCAAAATATATATTTCCTACCCATTCAAGAATAATTCTACACCCCAGTTTTGATTCTGATTTTTTGCTCTAAATTTCTTCCATTATACATGAGTAAATACAGTTACTTTTCATTTAGGCAAAATTGCCATCAAGGGCTCAAAATTAAATCTCTATCTACATTCAATCTGCAAAATGCAATTACATTTGTAAATCTTTCTCTTAGCATCATTCTCTACTAGTTTACCCATGACAGCGGTATCTAAATAACTTTCTAATTGTTCTGTTCTTGAAAAATATCAAAAACATGTTGTTCTGTATTTTCTTCTTTATGTTCACCCCTAATGAACCTGAATTTTTCTTGCACTTGCAAAAAATTAGAAAATTAGAATAAAGGGGATTAATCCATAATTAGCATTTTGATGTTATCTTTCTAAAAATATAGACCATTATTTGGTTCATTATATATCTAGATGATGTTTTAAAAAGAAAAAAAAGAATATCTTATATACAGCAACCTAATAAACACGCACACACATACACTTTTAATCCTTATGTATGTGGAACTATTGAAAGATCCTATAGAAAGGGAGTCTGTAAATCGATAGATATACTTTCATACATTGTAATGCATCACTGAAAAAGTTATCCATCCAACAAAAGCATTGATATGAATAAATAAATAAGCATTTGATATGAATTGAATTCTAAGGATTTCTCTCTCTCTCTCTCTTTATAAGGGAAGTGGAGCTGTTTAGACGAAGAGAAACCTGTTACCTTTTTATAAGAAATATGTACGTTCTACAAAATCTTCTACAAGGGAAATGCAGAATCTGTTTCTTCCAAATGAATAAAAAAAAAATCTACTGAGCAACTTCAAACTTGAATTACAGTTACTTAAAATGATCTTGTTAAAAGATCCCCCCCACCATCTCCATAAGTGTCTGCTGCCACTTGAGAGGAGTTAGGGGCAAAATGATATATTCAGGATATATCTTAGTGGCATCTCTGTTACATAATAGGTGGAGAGGGGATGGGGGGGATACCCTGTTTAACCCCCTCCTCCCACGGATATCCAGACTCACCCGTGAACATCTTAGAATCTTCTTGTCTGAGTTAAGTTTCTTCTATTTTTTTTTCCCATGATGCTTTCTGGTGCCAACAGAGAGAAAAGCAGACATAGCTTTTTTTCGGAAAGTCTGCATTATTTCAAGACTTTAATCCAGCCTTGTCTGTAATCTATGTATAACCCATCTAAAATAAGTGTATTGGCTTATTGCTCATAAAAAATTCGAAAAACTTGAAAGCCCTCCGAGAGCACGTACTTTTGCCAACACTATACTAAAAACTGAAGAAAAAAAAAAACCCAGTTCCCTTGAAATTCAAAATCAGTTTTTCTATTAAGTGTTCATTTTTTACTTCTTCTCCTGTAGAAAAAAAAAATCTCAATTGAGAACAAGTTCTTGGATCTGCTACTAGAATTTAATCACTTCTTCCTTAGCCAATGGCCCACCCTTCCACAAAATTTTAATTGAATTCATTGAGAACTTTTGAAGATATGAACAGACAGACTCCTTGTTTTAGTTTCTATTTTTTTCTTTTATCAAAGTTGACGTATTGTAAAATCCTATCGAGTCAGATGTAAATCCTACTTTAAAATTTGCAAGCTTATATAAAGCCATAAAATGTTCAGACGAGAAGTGCTACCAGAAAGTTTGGAGGATTTGAACTTGTGTACAAACCAAATGTAGTGCAGACTTATGCTGCAACCTTTAGTGGGCAGTATCCTAACACCTATTTCTCTGGAAATACTATTTTGAAGGAGATGGTGAAAACTAGGTGTTACAGCATGTAATTTTGAAAATTCATTTTACTATTATATATCTATTTATTTTTCTTAATGATAAATTCCCAAATATTTTTGGTAGTACCTGATGTGTATATATATATATATATATATATATATATAAACTCACTAACTGCGCAAGGTGGTGAAGAGTAATAGTTATTTATTGCAAAGTAAAAGCCTTTGTCCATAGGAAGATAATCCATTGCAAAATAAAAGCCCTGACTCAATGGTATAACTGAGTTACCATCAATCACAATAAAACGGAATTTTTTTGAATTAACTATAGAACATCAATCACAGAAATTCCAGCCATTCTTAGTTAATTGGTTAATTACACAAAGAAGTTTGATGCTTTTTCTTGATTTCAAATCATCCTTGGGTAAAGTGTTGCACGTGTCAGCCTTCAACCTGCAAAGTAGCTAGAGAATCCATGTTTTGATATTTGAATTTTTAAAAAAAGGAGACAAATTTGCTCTTTAGAGAATTTAAAGACCAAGAATGGTAATTATCCCGAAAGAAAATTAACGAGTATTCAATATTTGATTAAAAAGTTCATGGTGGTGATCATCATATTCTTCCATCTAGTCCCGGAATCTTCAAACTTTGCAGACCATCAAACCTTTCATGGGAACCTTGATCTGACATCGAACGTACGCAAATGCAAAAAAAAGATAAAATGAAATGAATAATAGCAAGTAATTTAACCTGCAGATTAATATATGGTTTTTTATTTATTTGTTTTTCTAAATTGAAAAAAAGTGAAAATCAAATAAAAACTACTTTAATTTCATAGCAAAATGAAAGAAAAATAATACATATTGGTAAACCTTCAATAGTGCTTAATTTTTCCAAAATTCTCCGTACTGTTTGAAACCTTTTTAAGGATTTAATGTGTATTTCTTTCAGCTTATACTGTTAGTTCATAGAGCAATGCCTTAAGCTTACTACATCAGAACATGCACCAATCAAAATTCTACACTTTCCAAGGTATTGCTGTGTATGAAAATCTGTACATGAATAAGACAAATTAAAATGAAACCTTTTCAGAAAATGAAAAGAGATCTCCTCTGATAACTGTTATTATGTTTCAGTAAATAGAATATAAATTAGTCAATAAAAACTGAAATGTAAATCGGAAATGTGTAATAGCATGCTGTGATATATGTATGTCGGCTTTTGCCTCAAAAGTTTAGCCCCCCCCCAGCATTTATTGACCGTTCCCCCCATTTTGACCCCTTGGATAGCCCTATTGATCTCTGGGGATTGATAGAGACCACTTTGGAGACACCTGATCTTGTTGAAGGTGATTATGACTTCAGTTCTGAGTGGTGCAGCCGCCAGGTTTGAAGTCATACCTTGCTCTTGACTTGGATCAAAGTTAGGGAGAGTTGTATGTATTATCAGCTTCTCCTTCTGCCTGCCTGGGTCTGACAGCAAGACTGACCAGAATAGTGGATGACCAGGGCATTCTGTTTTCATACCTCACAACATGTTGCTGGTCATTAAAGGAACTCCAGTCCTTGGTTTAGAGTCTAAAGTTGTCTGTCTCTTAGACTAGTTGCATTAGAATTAAGTATGCCTTTCTATTTACCCATACCTGAAGGAAGAAAGGATGGATTCATGCCTTTCCCTAGGGTATTAGTGCAGACTCAATGTAGATGGCCTAATGGTTAATAGCATGGAGAATGGAGTACGTGAGATGAGTTCCAATCTCTGCTGGAGACAGGTTTCAATTAACAAATTAAATATGATTGATTTGATCTTAATGAGCAACAGGAGTTTTTTCCAATTATTCTTCTAGGAATGATTGGAATAAACATGAAACCATTAATCACACAATCTGTACATCAAGTATTAATTTCTAAAAATGATTTCCTCTCATCTTCATATTTTTTTAAAAGTTGAATTGACGTTAAGAAAAAGACCCTCTATGAGTATTAACAGGGGAACCACCCTTGGTCTGTGAAATCCAGTGGTTCATAACCTTTTTTTGCTCCACCTGCTCAACAAAAAAATTTGATACCTCCTTTACCATAAAAAACAAACAAACTAATAATACATAGACAATACTTTTAATTCTGTCAAATCTATTCTTGGATGAAGCATTGCAATCTTAATATTAATTTTACTGGCTTTTATCTTCATGCTAACTTTCTGTTGCTTTTATCACAATTTGAACCGAACTGTAACCCTATTGCAATGATTAAATGACACAATTAGAAAATAAAGAACAGGCCCATCCTGAGAATCAAACTCACACCCTCTGGCCTAAGGAGGTCCAGTGTGACTGTTTAACTATAAAATCCGCGTGGCTGAATGGTTAAAAGTGGCTGGGCATATTCTGGAACCATCCGGTTAGAGTGTATAAGTTTGATTTTCAGTGAGGGCTTGCTCTTTATCCTCTGACTGAGCTGTTTAATCATTGCTGTAGGATTATGGTCCAATTCAGAGTTATGATAAAAAAACAACTGAAAGTTAGGATGAAGATAAAAACTAGTCAAAATTAGTAATAATGTAATTATATATCATGTGGCAAAGATAACCGCACATACTCACCTTATCACTTTTATACCTCAGAAAGTTAACGAGTTGAGCATCGGTTACTATGGAAACAATAAAATAAAAAAAAAGAGCTCAAACCTGCACCCACCAGGAAACAGTTTTAACGTGACTCTGCTCTACCAACTGAGCTAACAGCATTGTTGATAAGCAAGAGTGTGAAATAGCGTACTCAAATTGCTAATCTCTCTACTCTGTGGTCGTAAGCTCAAATGTTTACATATTTATGTGTGTGTTTTCCCATTTTGCCTATTGTAGGTATATCATTAGATTGGCCCATTTATGTCCGACAGAATGTGATAATTGTAGAGACATTTTAACAGGAAACATATTTTCTGTGGCACCAGTGTTAACACAAAAGCAGATCAAACATCCAACCATGTAAATGAATGAAGGAAATGAGTGGAATTTTCATGGGTCAAGCTAATTCACATTATGACATCTGTAATGCTATGTGCATGCATGTTAATGTGTGTATATGTGTGCTGAAATATTGGAACAGTTGGATTATCTGGAGGTTGCTTTGTATCTTCGGTGATAAATATACGTTTTCTTGGATAATTCATCTAATGAAACACTACATTTCCTGAGTTGAGATTTTTTCCTTTACCTACAAACACTATTTTTCATGTCATTATTTTCATTATGATTTTATTACTATTTTTTTTCAACCTTCATCTTGATCTCTTGGTTGCTTCTTATTATAACTTCTTCTCTGACCATTTACCCTTGGGCACTGAACTAACAGTGTTGATCAGAAAATAAAGAAATAAGCCTCTGATGGGATGGCTAATTCTTTATTTTCCGATTGGTGCTGTTTTCTCATTGCCAAAGGGGGTAATTGGTCCGAGAAAAAGTTGCAATAAAAAGCAACCAATAAATGAACATGGAGGTAAAAAAAATTGTCATGATATTAAAATAAAAATAATGATTCATAATACTTCATCTGATGAGAGACTGAGGTAAATGAAAAATCAATGAAAAAATGTATTTTGCGCATATTTTTCAAGTGTTGAGTTTCAGTCAGAAAACAGATTTAATCATCTTTCGATTAAAGGATTTTGCATTGGACTTATTTTTCTCTCCTTTCAATGTTTGATTGTGAAATTGACAAAATCTACTGCAAACCCTGAGAAGTGATCAATCTCTCTAGTTGGAGGTGCAGAATGGTGTAACAGTAACCGGGTAGGAAATTGGAATCTAAGGACCAATTTCAAGTTTTGGAGTGAAGCTATTTGCATTCACCTTGCACTAATGGTTTTTTGGGAAAGGTGTAAATCCTCTCCCTCCCCCTGCTATGTGTAAATAACAGTGCAGTTGGAGCCCTTTAGCTGTCTAAGGCAGTCTATCTAAGAGAACGAGAGAACTAAAACCTACAGGTTGGCAATTGCTAAATCTGGTCCCAAATCCCAAATCCAGGTAATGGAGGACGGTTGGGCGCAAGGCTATCAACTCCACCCTGTAAAGAAAAAAAAAAAAAAAAATAACTGCAGTGGTTGTTGCAGCCACAAAGAGTCTATTAGAATAAACAAAAACAGAATTCTCTAATAAAGGTATCTTGTGTGCTTTTCTATGAGAAAATCAGTTGCAATGCATTACCTCAGTCAATATGACATAGCAAAAAAGAAGGATGCGGTGGGAAAAAATTTGATCACCTCATTCTCCCCTTTGGGAGCTCTCATTTTACCATAGTTGAACAACCGTAGCCATCAAAGATGGTTATGGCTTCTATCCTTTTTCATATGTGCGAGTGTTTGTTTGTTTGTTTTTGTGTTCTAGCACTACCGGCCAAAGCATTTTGTCTACAGACACCAAAATTGGCATCAGTACTTTACTAGACCCCTTCTAATGTTTTTATCTTTTGTTTTTGGAAAAAAAGCTTTTTGAGACCCTTCTCTCCAGACTCAAGATATTTTTCTACTCTATTTTTGATGTTCTCCTGTGGAAACACCAACGATCTCATAAATAGAATTTATTCTGACTGTATTCATTCTTGAATGTAATTTTTTTCACATGACTTGAAATTTTAACACTACAGTTGGTTAATTATTGACTGTGATGGCTAGTATCAGTTATTTTTATCTTCTCTCATTCACTTTGTGTATTTTCTCCTCTAATTTAATTGCTGTCCCATTTTGGCATTATATGGCACAAGGACATTATTTTGTGTGAGATCTCACTGTAGCAATTAGGGAAGCTTCTAAAAATTGTCTTGTTCCCATAGGCATCAGGGAATCTTCCTTACCCTACACCTCTTGCTACAATGGGGAGGTACAGCCTGGGGGCACAGGTGTACTGGAAATAGATATAGTAAGAGTAATCTTTGGCTAAAATAAATCTGAATGACCAAGGATTGAGATTAGATGATCTACTCTCCATTCATTCCTAATAATTTAAGGGAATAGAAAAATGACTTCCCTTATTGGTCAGCTGATCATTCATCTGATCAATTGACAGAGTGATTGTCTGGCAAAGTAGGTCAAGGTTAGTGAGGTTTTTGCTTATTGCCCACCCTGACTTTATTGCTGGAAGGGGACATGTGCAATAAGGGGGGGATGGTTCGGTCACTAATGTAATCTCTTGTTTTGATTGGGGGTGGGGGATGACTCTCTTACTTACAATTGCAATTAGGTTGTTTACTCAGGATCAATAAATGCTTATGGAGGGTCGGAAGTTTTTATGAGTGACCAGAGAAGGAAATGAAGAAAGAGTAAAGACTGACAAGTCTGAGGTAAGGAAGAGAGAGAAGCCACTATTCAGGGTAAGGAATAGGTGGAGGGGAAGACGGGTTGACAGGGAAAATGATAAACAGTTTGCTTCAGAGAAGAGTCATGAGGGTGGGAGAACAAAGTAGAGAATTTAGGAGGGGTAGTAACTCTCTTAACCATTTTTTGTCAGGTGATTGGCTGGTACGATGATTTTTTAGAATAACAGATTTTATTCCATTCTAACTTTTGTTCGGACAATCCAATCTCTTCTTCCCATCTTTGATGCTAACACAATGTTTTGGTTGATCCATTCTATGGCCTTCTTCAGGTTTGATTCAGAAGATCTGTTAGGAAGATGTTTTCTTTTCTGTGGTGTTTAGCAAAAAGCAGTATCAAACAGATATTTTCAATGTTAATAACAATTGCTGTTATTCTAATTTTTGCAATGCATGCATTGATAGCTTGTTCTATAACTTGTTATTGCTTTTCTGCTTTGTACTAGCAGGGAAAGAGACCAAAAAAAGAAACTTTCTTCCTTTACGGAAATGACATGTCACACCTGAAGAAGGCTGTTGATTGTATTGGCCAAGATGGGATGAAGAAATTGGACTGTCCGAACTAAAGTTGGATTGTTAATGACTCTTCTCAATGTAAAAGACAATGTTTTAGTCATCATCTTGGTTTTTGTTAATTCTTTGTGGAAAACATTAAGGTTTCACTAGTTTTAGGTTTTACAAGGGGAGGGGGGGTAGTTTTTTTTCTATCAGAGTAACTTTCTTTTAGATTATAGGGCTGAAAGGCTCTAACTGCTATGCTATTTACCCCTAACTGAGGGAGAAGTTGATTCATGCCTTTCCCAAGGGCATTTGAGTGAATTGCGCCACTTTGCACCTTAATCTTGTGATGAGTGTAGAGTCAATACAAACCAAATTCCAATGACTGAATATGTTGGTTTTGACGCCTCTTATATTTTCAACCACTAAATTGATATTGAAGTGTCAGGCGTTAAGATTATTTTATTTTTATTCCATGTCATTGTCAGCCTTTTTGTGTCTTTCATTGGGCATAGACCTTCGTCAAGATTTGCCAGACCATCTATCATGGGCATTGCAGAGCTAGTACCCTCTGAACTTGTCTAGTTCGTCATGCCATTTTTTTTTCTTCTTCACAGTTTCATGTATGACCGCTAAGGATCTCTGTCATAAGTTGCGGTGTCCAGCCTACATGAACATAATATGCGTGTACATAAGCATGACTTCATGTTCTTCTTTTAGAAAAGCTTGATTGTATTCTTAGTTCTTTCAGGGTGTAACCGACTCTCAATCAAGTCAATTTCTTGTCGAGTATGATTGGTCACAATGGTTGGAAGCAAGGGTACCAATTATTAGCACTGGTTTCTTTTTGGAAGAATTTCTAGTGATTGCTTGATTAGTTAGACTAATGGATTAGCGGAGAAATTCCATTGACTACCACACCCACCTGCCATCTCTTTTTCTTTTTTTTTTTTGCTTTTACTTTTTCTGTGTTATTTTTTTTCTGTTTGTCACTGTAGAATTATTCCCTTTTGAATCTGTTTTCGGAGGTTGGAGTGGCGTTATGGTTACTGGCAGAGAACATAGAATCATTGAGCCGAGTTCAAATTATTGCCGAGGCTATTTGCGTTCTCTTTGCACTAACGCCTTTGGGAAAGTGATGAATTCAACCCCCCCCCCTGTCTGGGAGGGGGGCTCTCTAGCATTGGTTGGTTGTAGGTCTAAGAGTAGGAGAACTATGAATTTGAAAACTAAAAGTAGAATCCACTCATTCCAGTTATGGGTGAAAATAGCCCCCCCCTAAAAAAGAGTAAAAGGTAGGTAGGGTTCGCAATCCCTCTCTGTGAAAACCCACTTAGTAAAGATGATCGGCAAACCAGCTGAAAGATCAATTGTATACAGGATTTGTTGTTTGGGTGTTTCTAGAAGTTTGAAAGATCTCCGATGATGAACCTCCGGTTTTGTTGGAAAGTTACTGGATGACTCTTAAGCATCCACTTGACTACTGAACTAAAAGTGAAGCTGTTTCCTAAGCAAGGCCGTGTCTTTTTTTTTTCTTCAAATACTTGTGCATTTCCGTTTGTTTTTCAAACTTAGATTAGGTGACTTCAATGTGATAATCTCCTCGAAATTGTGCAGACTTGGCTTGGTCATCTGTCGTGTGATAACCAGGTTAAACAGTGCCAATCGCAGATAGAATTGGCCGGATTTCAAGCGGCTGATAGAATCTGGCTTTGAGCAAACATTTTCTTTTGTACCATATCTGCATGACAAGAGAATAGATATGCTGCCTCGAGAATTGGTATCTATCCTTATTTGAAATTCAACTTTCCCTATTTTTTTTTCGAGTAGCCTAGCTGAGGTGCAAGTGGCCAAACTGTTAATGGCATGGAGAATAGAAATGGTGAGCCAGAGTTCAAACTCTGGCTGAGACAGTTTGTATTCACCTTGCTCTAATGCCCTTGTAAAAAGCATGAATCCATCTCTTCTCCCCTGTCAACCTGTCGAGGGTCAGCATTGTAGGATAAGAGTTCTTAACCTACAGACTTCAGGGAACTCCTATGTATAACATTGGGCCATGAAAAAACTGTTAATAAAGATAATTTCCATATTTTTTTACTTATTGTAGTTGTCATTCTTTGTTCATTACCCATTAAGTACTGACTTGGCAGCGTTTCTTGATCTTTAGTGATCATGGAAAATGATACCCCCACCCCCTCCTCCAATTCGAAAACTCTGAGTCTGTCATAAAAATTCTTTGACTTTAGAGTATTTATCTATTTTTGAAAAACTTATTTTTTTCTTTTTGAAAGAAGAAAAGCAACTGTGTTTTCGATGATTATTATTATCTCTTGATTTCATGCATCTCATTTCTCTCTCACTGTGGGTAAATAACAGGGCAGACTGGGTTCTCTAGCCTTTGGAAGACAACCAGTTCAGGAGAAGGACAACTTTGATCCCATACAAGGGAGTAGAACCCCTTTAAGGTGGTTGGATGCCAGCTGATGTCATATGTATTGCCCTATTTTCCTTTGAACTACATCTGGGAGGCCCTCTTCTACATTAGAGGAATACTGTATTCTCATACACACACATATATATATATATATATGTATGTATGTATATATATGTATGTATGTATGTGTGTGTGTGTGTGTGTGTGGATACATCTCTTGAGATAGATATTTATCTGACCTGTGTGAAAAAGATGGGAAAAAAAAGGAAGTTTTAAGGGAGCTGAACAATTTCTGGAGCCACCCACATGTACGTATGAGTGTCCCCCTTCAACTTTGTGTCACATTCCACTGCCAGGGAGGTGAATAAATACCTATCTTCTCATCTATTAAAACGAAAGAAAATTGCGACTAGTGTTTGTGGTTCACAGTGAAGTTGTGTATCTACTTAATTCCTGTTAGAATTGATCCTGGTTTCCTCTAGTGGTTCTGCCACTCCTTCTCGATTCACTTGTGGCATTAGAAGCATAAGATTGATATACATATATACACATATATATATATATATGTGTGTGTGTGTGTAAGTGTATTTGTATGTGTTAAACTGTAAGCAGTCTTGCTTTCAAAAAAAGTCTTTGTATGTATTAAACTGTAAGCAATCTTGTTTGCAATCAATCAACCCTCTTACCATGTATCAGGTAGAAGTTAGCACAGTACAATATTTAGAAAGATTTAGAAAGATTTGTCTGATGCCAAAATGGTAATGCAACCCGTGTGTTTATTCTGAGATTGCTTGGTCTGTAAAACATGCGCTTTTTAGGTTTCATGTGTGTGTGTCTGTGTGTGCGTGTTTTGGCATTTGGAGAAGAACATAGCGTCACTTCATCTCACTCTGTGGGATCAGGGATACACCTTTCCAATGAACAACCTCCTTGGATTTGAGGACCAAATCTAACTTATGGTAAAATTAATATGGCAGCCTTTTGTTGGAAAATTGAAGGCCTGTACTATGGAAATTAACAAATTGGATTGGCTGAGTATAAATCATGATCATCATGTTCATCGTTACTGGTCAAAGGTGACTAGAGCTGGAGACCAGCATGTTGCGTCAGCTAAAATGCACTACAGGGTCTAAAGTTGCTCATCGTCTGCCCCACTCTCTTGCCCCTGTCTGCCTAGACGAAGGATACAGTGGATAACAAGTGTGCTCTGCATATCACATCATGCCGTTAACACTCTATAGTGCGTTGTTGATCTTAAGAGGGGCCTCTCTCTCTGGTTTGGAATCAAAGTTGTCTGTCTCCTAAACTGATTGCCAACCATGGCTAGAGAACCCATATGAATGTATATTTAATGAGTTGATTATGATAAGTTGGTCAAATAGAATAAGAGAAAATAGTGTGACCGCTGTATCCACCTCCCCACAAGGGTGCATGCCTATAATAGCCCAGGTAATAAAGGTGCAAATGGAAAAATAGGAAAAAAATTGCCCAACTAAAATAGTTTATTAAAAATAAATATCAAGTGGAAATCCTGTATTAACATTTTTTAGACATAATTGAATCAAATTTATACTGTTAGATTAGATAGATGCACAGAATTTTTCAAATCTTTTGGTTTATCTAATCTACCGGTATAGATTTTATTGAATTATGTCTCAAAACACGTTAGTACATGATTTTCAGGTAATATTTATTTTTAACAATCTATTTATCTTTGTTGGATATTTTTTCCTAATTCTCAATTGTACCCTTTTTACCTGGGTCATTATTGCCATTGACTTTTTTTTACCTAGCCAACATTACCGGTCACATTCTTACCAGGCCATTATTACTAGTTACATTTTTATCAGGCCATTATCACCAGTGCCATTTTTACCTGAGCCTTTATTGCCTAAATTTCTTTACAACACCATAAGCACAAATGGAACACCAAATAAAATTAAAATTACTTGCCATATCACTATATTGGTAATCATTAGAGTGATTAAAGGTTTGATATTTAAAACTCTTAATATCATAAATCACTTGATACTGCTCCTTATTGACAGTAGAGCTCTTTGGTGGAAGATACCAAGTTTGTTGAAGTTATCATGCTACATGGAATCAGAAAAAAAAAGGAAAACAGGTCTGGTTAGTCACTTGATAGAAACTGTATCATGACCAATGAACTTAGATTATAAATTGACTCTCCATAAAAAGTATTGGGGGGAGGGGAATTTTGGAAAGCAAAAAAATTTATTCTAAGGAGTAATTGTTTCAATTTTTAGCCCTCTAGCTCCATTTGTGTGGCCTTTATGTGTAATATATAAATACTTGGCCAGCCAAACTAACTTAGAAACTGAAGAAACTTACGTTGACAGTTTCTAAAAAAAATTAATCGAAAGTTAAAAAGGGTATAACTTTGATCAGAACTTATTCCCATTGTTACTGACATTGACATTTTATTATATGTAACAGAATTAATAAGCTGTACCTGTCATATGATGGCTTACATAGATGAGGATGCAGTTTGCCCGGCCTGCAACAGGTTGGTAATAACAACATGCAGTAGTTGGAGGGCATTCAGGGCAGCAAAAGTTGCTTCAATGTTTGATGTGGATGAGGGGAGGAACATCATGAGTGACATAGCGCTACCTTGACACAAGCTGTTGCTTTATCGACCCTGGCTAGGTCACCTGGTTAGGGTGGGGTCTGATAGTTGAAAGGCCCGAAACACCCAATGACCCTGCTAAACATCACTGATGTGTCCAGGTGCATCACAAGGTAATAGATATGAAAGTGTTGATGAGAATGTTACTCTGGATCACTTTTTTATTTTTTTATTTTTTTTCTCCTTAAATGAAATCCATCATTTTGTCTCCTATAGAATTAGATGTTTACACATGTATGAGTGATTAGCATATCACTTGCTATGGTTTAGGCTAGTATCGAAACTTTGTTTTGTCATTAGCTCTCTCTCTCGCTCGCTCGTTAGTTGCAAAATGTCAGTGGGTGACTGATTGAAATTATGGTTCCTTCCTCTTCATTGCCCCATCCCTTCAGTCTAGGCTCCCCATCAGAGGCTTATGATTTGGTGTTGATTTCTCATCAAAATACCAGCGTTGTTTGTCTTCCGTTCTTGTGAATTTTCAGATTACATGAATAGACAGCCATGTCTATTTAAGGTGTGCACTTGCTGTGGATGTATAGATACATGGATGATAATCAGGGTGTTGATTGCCATGACAACTAGGGCCAAGGGGTTGGAGGAAAATCTACAGGGAGGAGATGGAAGTTTTATCTTCATTTTCTTCATCGCTGCATTAATTAGTCTCATTTCTCTTCGTTATCTTTTTCTATAATTATATCATCTTTTTTGCTTATTTCCCTCTCTTTCACTATCTGCATCTTGTTCCTCATTTTTAGTCTCTGCTCTTTTCCTTTCTTTCTCTATCTTTACTCTTGCTTTTACATTTATTTTCCTTTCCACTGTCCTTTGTTCGTTTTTTTCTTTCTCTCTCTCTCTCTGTCCTTTATTTTTTCTTTTTCACTCTTTCTGTCCTCTATTTTTCCATCTTCCCTCTCTCTGTCCTTCATTTTTCATTCTTTTCTCTTTCTGTCCTTTTCTTTTTTTCTTTTTTCTCTCTCTATCCTTTAATTTCTTCTTCACTCTCACCGTGTCCTTTAATTTCCCCCTCAATCTCACCGTCACTCAAAAATTTAAAAAAAAATTTGTTTATGCTGTTTCTCCGTTCATTTTTAATATTCTTTTATTCTTTTTTATCTTGCTTTTTTTTTTGTTTATAATGTGCAATTTTCGTACAAACATACATTGGTTTATATATGTGTGTACGTATATATATATATATATATATGTGTTCGGGGTATATATATATAACCACTTTTTATCGTTCTTTTCATCTTATATTGCCTTTAGTCATCAGTCTATTTTTTTTTTGTCTTGTCAGCCACCTGCTTCATGTACCCTGATACCCACTTTAATGTACTCAATGCACATAGAGTTTATAGGTTTATGTTCAAACTTACAGCCTGTAGGTGTGGCCCTCCTTTCAATCCACCCACAACCACTGCCTCTACATACCCCGGGTAATGTTTTTTTGACTTTTTTTTTTTTTTATAGACAAATGAATAAATAAAATATCTGCTTTCTTGCTTTCTTGAGTTATTCTTTGTCATGTAAGCCTCCATTTCTGTTACCCTCTGACCAATTATGGTAGATGTTTTGATTCAACCCTCAGCACTGTAGATTCTCCTCTCTGGCCATTTCGATTGGGTCTAAAGAGCACAGCTTCTCTCTATTTTGTTTTAAATTTTTCCACATGAAAGTAATGAAAGAGATTCTAAATAACATCCAATCATTGTCGACCGCTCAATGGAAAAGTTTGTTTGAGGCACACGGGCTCGATGCAAGCTTTTTGAGTTTTTTGGTCTGTTTTTCCAGCTTGCTTTTTTTGAGCTTTGATCTTATATTAGTGCTACACGATCATCTTGTCTATCTTATTCCATTAACTGCAAATGGAAAGAATTATCATCATTACAATTCTATTGCAAACTCAATGATGTTTTCGTTTTATTTTGATTGATTACAAGTCTGTAGATCAGGGCTTTTATCTTGCAATGATTTTGAAAAAAAAATTTGATCCGCATTTTATTTGTTGGTGATTGAAGTACTAGTCATTACTTTCAGGAATGAAAGTCAACAAATGTCAAGAACATCTAAGATAAAGTCAGAAAGCCTCTATTACCATTATATAGCAATCAATGTGTCATAAAGCCACAATACTTCATTTTATTCTGTGCAACACTGTGATGGGGAGGTAAACTGAATTTATGTCTGATTAAATGTCTTTTCTTTTCACCCCTTCTGAGCTAAAAGGGGCCATGAAAGTACAGGATTCACTTACCTATCTATATAGCTGTTCTTGGGATAATTTTGTTTGTGTGCATATACACATGTATCTGTGTGTGTAAGTGTGTGCGTAAAGCATTGTTTCGGGACCTGTTCCATTAGGATGCAATCAATAATGTCTTAATCTGGCTTTCAACTCCTAAGAAACGTGGGTTTGTGTCACAGAACACTAAAATGCCATTACCAAATTAACAGTAAATACATTGGACATTTTTTAGTGAAGCACCACAAATCTGTAAATGGTTTGGGGTAACATGTGACAGCATTTGTGTATATCTTTATGTGTGTCCTCTTGTTTCCCCTGCTGTGTGTACCTGTGTGAGTCTTCTTCCTCCCTGCTATGGAGGCATGTGTGTGTCCCCTTCTTCCCCCCTCACTGTACATTTGTGTGTCCTCTCAACCCCCTGATATGTGTATGTGTCTTCTGCTTCTCCCCGCTCTATATAGATGTGTGTGTGTGTGTGGTTTCTACTTTTCCCTACTCTATGTAGATGTGTGTGTGTGTTTTCTACTTCTCCCTGCTCTATGTAGATGTGTGTGTGTGTTTTCTACTTCTCCGTGCTCTACATAGATGTGTGTGTGTGTGTGTGTCTTCTACTTCTCCGTGCTCTATATAGATGTGTGTGTGTGTGTGTGTGTCTTCTACTTCTCCCTGCTCTATATAGATGTGTGTGTGTGTGTGTGTGCTGTGCATATCTATGCACAAAAGTATAAATAAATAATGCCTATTTGATGGCTTGTTTTTATTTTTTTATATTGTTGCTCGTTTCTATCATCACATAGATAACCATGTAAGTATCAGGAAATCCAACAGGGTTTCTTGCAGAAACCTTTCCAAGAACCTTATTCCTATCAAAATTTGAATGATAGATGGTATTTACTGGGAAAGAACATCACCTCTCCCTTATGGATTGTACAGCCTGAAGAAGTCTGTAGAATGAATTAGCTGAAATGTTATATCAACGAAGGCAATAGAAAAATGAGTTGAAGGAAAACTGAGAAAACTTGTCATCGAATCAGAATTTTCTTTTGTTTATTTTATGTTCGCTTTGCGGATGGTACAAAATATCTGGCTTGTTTGATTGCTCCTACTGATACTATAAGTATGACTGGTACTGTAGGAGAGGAGAGAATAAGGCTAGGTGGTTTGATCAGAGGGTAGGAAAGGAGAGGAAAGAACAGAAATTTAGGTAGCTCAAGAAGAAGGTAGAAAACATAAGGGGTTTGATGGCTGCTACTGATACTATACTCTTATGTATATGATTCCAAATCCAAGATGGAGTAAGAATTGAGTTCCAGACTCCAGGTGGTTGAAAGCAGTCATTTGATAAGGTAACATTGATTGATTTTCCTAATTGCTGGAAAATATTGATAAAAGATCCTCTGTGTGTATGTCTACGTGAATAACGAGGAGATTGTTTTCTTTATGAATAATAAACAGGCTAACATTGTGGATCTCAATAATCCATGGTTCCAATGTAGCACACTCTCTTGGGAACCTGTTCCCTTTGATGTTAGCCTTATTTTCAAACTCCCAAGTTGATAGATTTTTTTAAAAAAACACAAAAAACAAGCAAAACTCTGGTAGCCTTTGATCATCCAATGGCTTTTATTCATGATCTCCAAAATGCCACTGGAGGAAAGCCAAGGAATAAAAAGACTGTTGTTGCCTCTGAGAGGCATTGGCTTTATGAATATATTACATGCTTGACCAATACGTTCTGTTTATTGCTTGTTGAGTGGTCAACTGATCCGACCTCTCTTTTTCCATCCCCCCCCTGCTCCTTCTGTTATCTATACTGCTGCTCCTGCTACTTGATTTGAATATGCTAAATGAATAAATAGGAACTGTTGAGTGGCTGAGAGGTTAACAGCACAGAGAGTGGGATCGGTAGTCCAAGTTCAAACACCTGAGACAATTTCCATTCAGTTTGCACTAATGCCCTTGGGAAAAACTTGTGTCCATCTTTTCCTCCCTTCTCCTCACGTCATGAGCCAGTATATCAGGGTAAGGCCCATCCTCCTATTTTTTACACTTAGTTGCGGAAGGGATGCTTATGTCCAACAACGGATGTCGATGTCGAAAAGCTGATAAGAAAAAAACATCAAGTATCTAATTTCTATGCATTAAACCTTTTCGTGTTAAACCAATGGTTTCTTTTTCTCAAATCAGGGTTAATCTTATGGTTTTTATACCAAATTGAGATATATATATATATATATATATAGAGTATTAGATGAAATTCCCAACGTCCCTTCCACTTTTCAAGACAGCCTGTAAAGTCTTAATCTAAGATCAACATCAGTTGCTTTGTGTTCTCCCTAATCTTGTCCCTTAGACCCCTAAATATTCACTAAACAAAAAATCAGTTTTTAAAAAAAAGCAACAACTACACAGAAGTGTTGCATAGACACCAAATATTCAATAAACTAAATTTTGATGAAATTCGCAAAAATGAAAACATTTTGATCCATTCATGTACATAATCAGGAAAAAGTCCCATTGTCTTCATTGAAAAGATATATCCCTTTGCCTAATTTTAGCATTTTAGGTACAAAACTGTGGACTACAACTTGGAATGAATGTGTATATATATATATATATATATATATATATATATATATGAGAGAGAGAGAGAGTGAGAGAGAGAGAGATACCTTGAGATACCGTTATTCAATAATCCACCAAATGTTTGTCTATTATTGTGTAACCGAAGGATGAACTATGGCCACCAAATTTCCTTAGGTTATTCATTGAACCCCTTTTTTTGGATATTCCATATTTTTAATGAAGGGTTCAATTTACCATGGAAGTATAAGGCTAAACTGGACCCTTACTTTGTGTCTGTCAGGTTTGCTGAACTAAATCTTTTATCTTTCTGTTTAACCATATAAAGTAGACATAGTAGAAAAAAAAACGCCCATTGGACAGGTTTTCAGCTTGTATATATAATCCCACACTGACTGTCTGCTAATCTATTTATTAATTCCATCATTGAAACTGATATGAGAATATCAATGTTTTATTGTAGACAAAACTATCTTTCTCATAATCTGACAGTTTTCCAAGAATTGTCTTTTTTTCCTCCCAAGTGGCTATTTTTTTATCAGTTTTATTCTTTTATTTAAGCAATTGACCGTTTGATACTGGCTCGTCTATCATGGGTGGGGTATGGTTTTGAAGAAAAGTGACTGGCAATTTGGAAAGTTCTGGAACTCATACTGAGACCTTTTGTGCCTACTCTGTGGAAATGGCATTATTTGATATTAATGGATGAAAGTCTGCTGAATGTTCACTTCCAATATCAAGACAGGTGTTATTTGCATTAGTGATTTTCCTTTTCTTTCACACTTTTTCATTGACCATTGCAAACGTTCAGTTTTCTCCCAAATATTATTCATTGTTTTTTAGAAGAGACTTTTCTCTACATGCAAGGACTTACTTAAGGCAATTCAAATTGTGTAGCTGCATGGGGCCCAAGATTTTACCCACCCCCCAACAAAAAATAATGGAATGTCAGTTGGACAAATTTGGTTCACAAGTCTTTCATGGATGGGTATTGAGTCAGATCTGAAAAGTAAATACCAGATGAGAATCACAACAATAACCCTTTCCATCTTGTTGATGCTCTATAATGACATTATATATTTTAAGATGATTGTTAGCAGAATATTTTCTTTGGGATAGCACTATGTATATCATGATAATAACTAGCATAATACCCATAAAAAATGAAGGGATTATTTACATATTTATCTATTGAATTGCTAATTTTTCACATTCAAATGATTCTAATGGGTTGGAAGTATGATCACAAGGAAAAATTTTTTTTTTTTTTCGCAATTTTGAATAGAAACTTACTTTAAAATATTTTAACTTTTATCAGATAAGTATTGAAAATTAGTCAATCTTTTGTTAAAAGGATCCGTGCCGTTTTCAGCTATTTGAATCTTCGGTAATATTTGCTGTGGAAGATCAAAGGTGAAAATTTCTTGGGATTTCATGAAAAAAAATTTTTTTCCATGAAAACATGTATTTATATTGAGAGCATACAAAAAATATTAGAAATGATAACAGTTGATAATGATTTTTTAATTCATGAAAAGATGTATTTTCATAGTGGCTAGTAAGAAATTAGGATTCACACTTATGCACCCCCCCAACATCCAAATTTCTTAATTGTCATCTATCTATACATTCATATGATATCTATCACCTTCATTTGTGTCCGTATCGCTAAAAATAGCCTATCAAACTCACATCACTATTCATGGTATATTATAAGGACCTCAAATAGTGTCATTTCTTTTTTGGCAGCACTTTTTAGGAACATATCTAGAGAGCTAACCAAGGTATTACTGTATAATAGAAACAAAGAGAGGTAACTGGTATTTTTTCTTAATTTCTCTGAGACCAATCTAATAGACTCAGATAAGTCTGAGTATTTCTCCAAGTCTACTCATCCTTGCTTGTAACTGCTCTTAATCCCCTAAGATGTATGATTTGTTTGTGGTTTATTTTGGTTTCTGAATTTTGCCATTGTTCGTGTCCTTTGAAGAGAGAACAAATGTAGGTCGAGAAATTTCTTTATTGATGGCCGAAAATATCAACAAGCTAAAGATGGGGATGATGGTGGGATCAAATTGGGGGGAGAGCACTGGCCTTTGTCCTTCAATCGTTTGAAAGGCACTTGTCTGGCATTCTGTTGCTATGTTTTCTTATCGACAGACACTTGTTCTCTCCACCGACTCAATGGATGCTTTGCATTCATGCTCTTCTCTGCCGGAGAATGCTTTTCTATAGGAATGCCACTTCACAGGTAACGTCAGTCGTCTCTGGGTTAGCAGCTTGGCCATCCTACTTATCCTTGCTGGATGACCAACCGATATCTTTAAGTGCTCAGATTTGCTCTTGTGTCCTTGATATTCTCGAGCTCTCTTTTGTAGTACTTACTGTCTTACTCCTGTGGTAGCAGGGGTGGGAAGGTGATAAAAGTTGTATGCATGTGTAAAAGATGTTTCTCTCTCTTTATTTTATGATAATTGTATCTACCCCTTGATTTTCTTTTTCTTTTGTTTGTTTTTCTCTCGGTTCTTATTGTTTTGTTTGCTTTTCTATTTTTGTTTGTTGTTTGTTAGGAGTGGGAGGAACTGTGTGCCTATATAAAAGTTTTTCAGTCAGATTTTACACATCTTGATTTTTCATTGAGTGGGGATGGGTAGGGATGGTTCTTTTACTCTGCCTTTAGTTTTGCCCTGTCTTGCAAGCACTGTTCCCTCTAATTTTTAGTGGTCAGTTGGTGCTAAAATCTTATGTTGTGCGAATTTTTTTCCTGTGATGAAAGTTTGTATGCACCAACTGCTTGTGGAGATGTAAAGTTGTGTCAAGAAATCAGCGATGTTCAATTGTGGTATTTGAAAAACTAGTTTACAAAAACAGTTAGCCGAGAGATTATTTTCATTTAGTATAATTATGATGTATTTTTAATATAGGTGTAATTATCAGTATACAGCTATACCTTGAATATACATGTTTTGATGTTGCATGGTTAAGGTAATACTATACAAATTTATGTGACTAAGTATAAGCTGAAAAAAAACCATTAAATGTTGAGACCTTGAACAGTGCGGAAAATTTTGGAACAAATAACTGCATTGATAAAGGTATATCTTGAATGTTAATTAGTACAATATTTTAGGTAACTAGGGTTTATTGTACACATCAACTGTTTAGCGGGAAGTATGCTTACAGGTCGGTTTGTCTTCTGACAGGACACCCATAATTGAGATCATTTGACTCTTGAAAGACATTTCAGTGGTTTCAAATTAAGCCAATTGTCAGATATCTCTCCTTTATTTCTATTAGTTTATTTTACTTATCATTTGCTGAATCTTTCAGACTTATCTGCTGTTTTTAATTCTTGTATTCACTTACAAATTTAATCAGTGTGACCACTTGTCTGTTTTGTCTTGCTGCCGTCGATTCTTATTGATACGACTTTTCAGTCTACTTGCTCATTTGATACGATATAATTTTATTGTGAATATAAAAGATACTCACTGAATAATAACCCAAAGATGTAAGTCTGCAATCTTGTTATCCAGATGAGATGATTGTTGATTCTTCTAGACTTTTAGTTCTATCACTGTATTTCCCAAACTTTTTCAGACCACTGTCCCCCTTCAGAGCATATATTTCATGAGTGACCCCCCCCCCAGTTGTCAGTCAAAAAATTGAAAATTAAATTTTGATTAAAATAGATTTAAACTTTTATTTTATCACCAGATATATAATTGTACAAAAGTTTCTAAAACTGCTTGATTAATTGATGTAAAGAATAATTAATGTGAAGGTTTGGCCTGGTATGACGAGACTAATTTTCCACGTCTTGTTCGATGTTAGTAATCAACATTCTTGAATCATTGTAGTCGGTTTCTCTTTTTTGTCAAAAGGTCCACAATGGCTCTAAATCCAAGTTCAAATAAGTATGATGATACTAATGTAATTATGAACTTTTTTCACTATGGCTTATAATCTCGGGTAAATATTTGTAATTTGGTTCTGCTACTAGAAATGTGTGTGTGTGTGTGTGTATACATATATATATATTTATATATATACATATGTGTACATATATATATTTACATATATGTAAACATATATATATATATACGTATATATATATATATATATATATATATAAACCTGCATGTATAAATGCCGATAAGTTTAAGAATATACACATACACAATATTGTTGAATGATATACATCAACACCAAGAGATATTTCAACAGCTCCAGAAAGTAGCTATTAGATGAGATACTCAGCAGCAACACTAATCCATTCCATCTTGTTGAGGCTCAACAATGACATCATTTATTTTAAAATGATTGCTGGCACAATATTTCCTGTGGGACAGCACTACATTCATGGGGCTTGTGTCTCTATCCGTACAACGTTGTTATGACCTACTATAGACCAGATTTGTAGCCCTGCATTCTCACTGCTACCCACTATAAACCAGTTTAATCACTGTTGCTGGGTTTCGGTCATTCATGTTCTGATATTTTTATTGATTTTTTTTTATCTATGTATCTGTCTGGACTCTGCCCAGCCCTAACTGTTCATAGTAGCAACTTGAAATTTTGTGCACCACCCCCCCAATGAGCACTGTAAATGTTTTTTTTCATTTAATTCCCCCTCTCCCTTTCAATTTACGATGAAAGTTCATGCCAGATTGGTCCCTTAGTTTGTATCCATGTTATTTGTCTTTTTTTTTTAATCGTAGATTCATTATTCAAACCATACTGATGGTACGTTTTCATCAAGGTAACTTGATTTTGCCACTACCGCTGCTTAATTCACAAAGTGAAAAGCAGCATATATGGGTGGCTGTGATTCATAATTTCCCTTGGATTGTTGTTTATTTTATTCTTATTTTGCCAACCGAAAATGCTTATCCACACCGGTTCCTCATCCACCCTCATCTTTGGCAAAACATAGGAGGATCTGTTGTTAGACTGAAAGGAGAATCTTTGCCGAACCCAGATAAAGACTCGTTGTCTGTTGATATGTCTGCATTTGAAAGGCCAACTTGTTAACACCCGCTGTACCTACTTACTCACATGTTCTGTAATCTGTTGACAAACCGATCGAGGCTGGGTAAACAAAACAACTGCATATTCGCCGCGACCAGCTACCCCCCTCAACCCTTTGAGTACTTACTGCCAAAACATACCGAAATTCATGATTTCACACACTTTACCTGGGCTTTTTCAATCCTGCGTAAGCATTTGAGCCCTCTCAGTTTTGGGTATGAACCCAGGTCCTTTCACTCTCTGATATGCGCTTGGACCCTCTTACTGTGAGGCATACATTTGCCCCCCAACAAACACACACACACACTCTCGGGTATGTAATCGAGCCTTTCAGTCGTAGATATGCACTCAGGCCCTCAGACTCTCGGGTATACGTTCGGGCCCTCTCATTCTCAGATATACTACCTCACATTTGGGTATGCAACCAGACCATCTCACACTTGGGTATGGAACCGGACCCCCTCGCACGTGGGTGTGCTCCTGGACCCCCTCGCACGTGGGTGTGCTCCTGGTCATGCTTGGGTGTACACCTGTAGCTTCTTAGTCTCAGTATGAAGATATCCATTCACTTGAGTATGCTCCCTGACCCTTCCACCCTAGGATATATCACTAGGCTCTCTGTCTTGGGTATGCATCCAGACCGACTCAACTGCAGTACTCTAGTCCAGCTCATGAAAAAATCAGTATGAATCCTTATTTCCTCCTGGAAAAAGCCCCAAATATTTCCCATTGTTCTCTTTAATTGAAATAAATATATATATATATTTTTTTTTTTTTTTAACCCTTGCTCATTAACCAAAATCTAACAATTTACAAGACTCTGCTAAGTTACGAAAACACTTTTTTTTCTTTTAAACTATTTAGGTGAAAAGTAGGATCTAAAAATAAAAAAAATATTCATTGAAGTTGACATTGCATTCCTGCAGACATTTGTGTGGATCTCTGGTTCCCTACCAGATTATATAAATCTCAGTTTACTTTGTGTTATCCTCAATGTGTCAACATTTATTTGGGTGGCCATGTTCTTGTAGTCTGGATGCAACTTGACCTGGACATAACTGAATCATTTCAGAGAACTGTAATGTGCATACTTCAGAAAGTGACAAGCTGTGAGGCAAATAAGCTTTTTGCTCTCCAAAAAGAAAGGGGCAAATGTTATCCATTACATTTCTTTCTCTATGTTATTAGCTCAACCTAGTGACACTTTGGCTTTTTTACTTCGTACTTTTCGCCTTCCCTGTTTAGAGGACTTGAAACTAAACCTGTATATATTACCTTTTTTTAGCAAACTAAAAATAACATGATCGAGATTTTCATCGTTTGTCATTGAGCCTTAGATCTGCCATGAGTGAAATTCCTGTCATCCACAGTTAACGGATTTTGAGCTGTGATGGGGACGTATCTTTGATTGAATTTGTTGGTTTGAGTCAATGTGTGACCTTATATAATTTCTGAAGAATTTACAATGTATTTTTTTCATGCATTAGTTGAATTACTTGAATTGTAAAATGGGGGAGGGATTTATTTTCCTGTGTCAGTTTATGCTAAATTGGTCTTTTAGTTTGTGTCTGGCTGCATTCATGCTTATTTTTTTTTTAAAATTGAGCCTTCCTCAGTTATCACTGCCCAACAAAAAGCGAGAGAAGTAACTTATTTATTGATCACTGCTTTTTCCAATTTTTTAATTTACTCCTCCCCCGACTTGGTATGCTGCTAAAAGACATTGGTCATGTGGATGGTTTCTATTGAATGACCAATCAAACCTGTTTTCATCATTCTGTTGCTTTTTAACATATCTATTTGGGCCAAAAACCCTCTAACCATTCATGTAGTGTGAAGGAAAAAAATGCTCCGATTTAAATAATGAAAATTACTGATTTCATGCATGTTGAAAAATTTACATCCATCTGCGTATAAACATTCACCATGGATACGCCTGTGTTTATTGTTTATATATTCAGTCAACTTCTTGCATCCATGTTCATATATACATATATATATATATATATAGATAGATAGATATAAGCATAGCTTCTGTGAAAAATAACAAAATATTTATGCATAGATCAGCACTTCTACCTAGGATCAGCGTATCTATGCTCTCTGCCTTGGATCAAAGTGTTGTCCTGTGTCTTCTGCCCTGGATCAAAGTATGGCTCTCCAGCACCTCTCCCTATGATCAAAGTGTACCATCTATGCACTGATTGGAAAATGTTACACACACAATATGAATGTATCGGCAATAATAATAATATGCCATGTGTATGTTTATATTTTTTGTCTGTGACAATCCATCCTTTATTCAACAGATGGCATTCACCAATTATAAAAAGGAAGTGAATAATGCAGAAACATTTCAGTAGTCAATGAACAGAACTTTTATATCAGCATATAGATAAATGTACTCCTCACCCCCCCCTTTTTCTTCCGTATATTAAGACCTTCCAATAATAGCAAGGATTATACAAAATATCAATTTCATGTATGCATCATTTTTGACAGCATAGGTACACTAGTGTGTATGTGTGGTCCCATTCCTGCAGCAGCCCCATTTTTCTTCAATTCCTTATTCTGTTTATGTTGTCCCCGCCAAGTGATTCATTAACCGTGTAATGATGGGAGTTCATTTCAAATTAGAGTTTCTATGTAATATAACGCAATTTCTAATCATATATATATATATATATATATATATATATATATATATACTAGTTAATCCCCATGAAAAAATTTGCTGATATATTTGGATTACTATGAGATGATTTTTTGTTTTTAGAAAAAAAAACTACCAAACTGACCCAAGTGGAAGAGTTCCAAATGGTGGTTAGAAATAAGCATATTGTTATGGGCAGAGAAACAAATGGCCGAAAGTAAAATCACCGTGTTCATTATATATATATATATATATATATATTATATATACGTGGGTACACATCATATTTTATGCAGGTGTATATATACACTCCAAGACTCTGTTCCTATTTGTACATTCGCCTACCGACAATTACATATGTATTCGCAATAATGCATCTTCCACATGTCTTCTTTCTCAGACATTTTCAGCTGTGTGTACGCAAGCATAATGGCCATTGCATAACTCACTCAAGTATAATTGGTTGTGCGGTACTTTGCTGCAGTTCTCTGCTTCTTGTTGCAATAAAGCTGACACTCATCCCTGAAATGTCAGACATCCACCCACTGCATCAGCCTCAAGCCAGCCTTTCACTTCCATCTGCCTGTTTCAGCTTTTTTGGTCTACCATACATCAGTCCAGGGCGATCGTTTATTACACATAAATAGTTTCTAATGAAATACAAGTTTGATTAAAGCCTATTGACAAGGAACGTGTTCTTTTTATCTTTTTAGTCGACTTTTTTAGTCTATGTTCAAGAGAACTCATACATAGAGTCCAAGAAGGTGACTATTGTTCAAACAGACTGGATGTAGCACATACTTTTGGTAAGTATCATAATCAGGGGAAAAGACAACATAATCCTACTTGTCCTGAAAAGAAGCATGTACAATCAGTGAATCCTCCTGATAATCACCTATAGAGGAAGAACATGGAACCTAACCAAAAGATTGATCCTCAAACTCAAAACCATGCAAAGTACACTTGTGAGGATCATGCTCAACATCACATTGAGAGATCATAATTTGGCACAGTATATAAGAGGACAAACAGGAGTCCGAGATATCATAGAATTCATTAGGAAACTGAAATGGCAATGAGCTCACTATGTAGATCCTGGGAGATCATATTGGGAACGGTGGCCAACAGAAAGTAACATGGCATGACGAACTAGATAAATTCAGAAAGTACTGGCTCTGTGACGCCTATGATAGACAGATCTGGCAAATCTTGGGAAAGGTCTACGCCTATTGATGGACGGTAAGAGGCTGATGATGATGAGGAGGAGGTACACAATCTGGTTATTGCAGCGTCTTCGGTCTACCATACCTCAGTCTAGGATGATTGTTTATTACATGTGCCTGATTCCCAGTGATATCATGGCTCTAAATAAGCAATATCTGTTGCTGATGATGTGGCTGACTTACACTGATGGCTGCCTGTCGAGAGGTGGGGTTTATCTTTCTGGCAAAAAAACAAATCTTTCTTTCTATTATTAAATTTTTGACTAGTATTTTCTTTCATCTCGAATGTTTTTTTATTTGCTTTTTATCACGACATTACTCAGACCGTCAGTCTACGGCAGTAAATAAACAGTGCAGATTGAAAAGTAAGAATATTCGCTAGCCGAGACGTGTCTAAATGTTAATTGCTGGTAGATTTGGGGTCTGTGCAGTCAATAGATGGAAATGCATGGATGCGAAGATTTTCTAGCTGGGAGATCTGAAAGAAAAGTGATGATACAGCCCCCCCCCCCCCCATTAAATGCAGATGCTGAGGTCCAAGACAGCTTACTGCGTTATAATCAAGCCAAGATAGCTGTGGAGTTGGTATGATATTCAAGGGTGAGCAATAGACAAAAGACGACAATTGATTACCTTCGATGTTAATAAAAACAGTTTTGCTCATTGGCCACTGAAATGTTTCCGTCTAATTCATTTCATTTTTCCAGTGGATTTGTCAAGATATGTCAAATATATTTCTCAGTTGGTTGGGAGATGTATAACCTCTGTCTTCAAATGGGCTTTGAGTAATAAAAGGGTGCCCAGCCCAAAATATCGGGCCCATTGGTTCAAGGGGAAATTCCTCTTTTATTTGTGTTTTTTTAGATGAGATGGGAATAATGTCGATAATGATATTTAGGTCCATCACCCACCTGCATGCAAACCGTGCTATAACAAGGGATATCTGTTTTACCCAGACTCATTTTTCCTTAGATGAAGCAATGTCAATCATTATTAAATTTTGGCTAGTATTTAATTTCTTTAATTTTTTCGTTGCTTCTTATTGCAACTTTACTTCAGCCATCAGTCTATAGCAGTGAGCAAACAATGTAGATTGGGAATAAAGAATATCCTGTATGTGAAATGGGGAACTTGTGTCCTTTTAACATCAAAAAGATGCCTATGTACAGCATTGCTCTACTGACGGGGATACTGGAGCTCTTAAGACTGGTGGAGGATCAAATTTAACCCTTAAACTCATAGTTCATCCTTTTTGGATTGTTTGACACTATATTTGTTGTTTTTACTGCTTCCTTACTACAGGCAGTTTAAGTGAATTTGTCATTAAAGTAACTAAAATGATTTAAGATGAAAGTACTACTCAAAAATTGATTATGGTAGACAATGCTCCATTTAATAGAATAAGTCACAATAATATTACTACTACTATGAAAACTAGTGTATATATCTTTTTTTTTTTTTCTGAATTGTATGTGCGTTCTTTTGCACAGTTCTAGTTATCCTTATGATCATTGTTTTGTACTGTCATTTATGCTCTAAGATAGAACCCAAGGCTTTTCTGTATTAGTGAAAAAAATAGTTGTAGATTTTAATATCTGTCATTTTTAACAGTGTACAGTTATGCCAATTTTGTACTGCCTGTCCACTTGTCAGTGCTCTTCCTTTTTTGTACGTTTAACAATTCAGAAAACAACTAAATCATGAATTTTCCATTCATATTTCAATTCTGATTATGCATTTCACATAAGTAGCATTGTCGGATCAGATTTTTGATTATTCTTCAGAAATATATGAGGTCCAACATTGTTATGGGGACCGCGTGATGATATCGTGTTTCGGTAGCGTTATTCATTTCTCAATTGAATACTTCAAATTCTTCAACTTCTATTGCTTGAAATTTTTTGCTCGTGTTAATGCTATCAATGCAAAATGCAAAACTGGAACTGGAAAAAATTATGATTAATAGTTTTTTTCAAAACTGTCAAATTAAATTATACGTTGTCGGAAAAATCTTTGTACTAATGAAGATATATATACATGTATATATATATCTTGGTCTGTTTTAACCCATCAAATGTCATACATCTTGCAATCATCTCCATTTCCTCTCTGTATGCTGCAGTCAGTTCTGGGTGGGGTTCTAGTCCCCACCCACATGAAGCAAAAAACTTGCTGTGTGCAGGTGGATTGGTGGGTGGATCAATACCCGTGTACATTACTTATACATAGCGGCATTTGGTTGCCATGCCAACCATCAAAATATTTACCTTTTTTCTCCATCAGAACCTCGAATGTTTCTCTCTTTTCAAATTCTTGCTTTGTCGAAAATAGCTTTCTCCTTTCAACGTTGTAAATTTCTTGGGCAGATTTGCTATATTCTACCCAAGGTGGCCTTGCCTGACTCCTACCTCTCCTATTTGGGTATCATGTTAGATCTTGGACTTATTAAAATAGTCATATGTTTACTCATGTCCGACCGACTTATGTCTCATTGCAGGTGAATCCCCATAAGAGCTCAAAACCAATTAACTGCCGATGACGGGAATTTTGGTTATTGCAGTTCTCTGGCTCAACTGCGGATGACAAAAATTTCCGTCATGTTGTTATCAGCTTGCTGATGAGAATGCAATGTTTGTGTCATTTTTGTTTCAAGATCCCCAGGCAGGAAAGGCAAGGAGAAAATAGAAGGGCGGACATCTTGCTGTGTTGAGCTAATGACTTACTGAGAGAAATGTAATGAATGACCTTTGTTCTTTTGTCTTTGGAAAGGCAAGGGGAATGTATGTACCATAGAGAGGCTTTAAAAAATGTGTATATGAAATGGTATCTTATTCTGTAAGGGATATTTATTTCACTCTACTTGATGATGGTCGACTTGCGTCCAGATTGAGTTGTGTCTGTACTACTGCAATGTGACTTGGATGCAAGTTGATACATGGCTCTACATTGATTTATTCATCTTGGTTGTTATAGTCCCAACAGTCCCAACATTTTGGCTGTTGTACTCTAGCTTCCTTCAACTGAACTCTCTATTGAATCCATGGAGGTAGTTTAAGTGTATCTAACAACCTGCCTGGTGGTTGCACGTTCGATCCTCAGGTCCGGTAGTGCAAAAAAAGTTATGTAATTCAGTTCAGTGGAAGAGGCAGACAAGTGACTTTGCAAAGACAAATAAGCTTGTTAGAATTAAATGATACGAGATATTATTTAGCATGAACAGTTGATGGAGAATAATCTACCCCCGTGTATTGAATCAAGAGTTTGGTTCAAAATTGCCCAAAGGATGCCATTTACGACAGACACCGGAAGAAGACTGAAAGATCAAAATGCTAAAACACCACTTTAACAACCAAAATGAAGACACTAGTCTGAGCAAAACAGTGTGTTATTTCATTATAATTCACCAAATGTCTATCTGTGTGTCTTATCAAAACTCAAGGGCAGCTAGAGTTATGGCCTCCAAATTTTCTGTGTTCATTAATGGAAGGCTAGAACATGTTTCTAGCCTATTAGTTCTTGAAAATTTGAAATATTTTAAAGTTTTATTGTGGGGTTTGCTAAACTAGTTTCTTTACTTTGTGTCCGTCAGGTTAGCAGGTTAGATTTAGCCCTTGTCATTGGAATAAGACTTGTTATGTCTACAAATTATTACCACCCCTTTGTGATGTCAGATTGAAATGTTAACTGAAGGAAGGTTGTCAATCATTTTATACATTTAAATATATATTTTACTTACATAATGGAATTTTGTTTTATAACTGAAATTCTAGATTTGAAAAAAAATATATCAGATTTCCATATTCCAGATGAGAAATCCAGTAATGAATCTACATTTCCTAAAAAAATGTTTGTACTTGAAATCTTGAAACCCCTCCAATATTTAAATTAAATGTAATAGAAGAGTTCATGATGATGATTCGCAAATAAGGTATGATTCAATAGATACGTTGTTCAAATCCATGATTCCTTTTGAAGCCCAAGTCCCAATTTAGGCCTATTACTGGAACTAGTCTCAAAAATTCTGTAAAAACCTGAGACATCGGGTAGGCGGAAAGGATTCTCAAAATCTCTGTTGCTATCAAGAACCGTTTCATGCTAAAGGGAATCAAAAGAGTAAATACACACTTGAAATCCTTAAAGAAAAACCTTTTAACCTCATTAGTAGGTATTCTTATTATAGAACGCAATTACTGCTGTTCTTTCCCAAAGAGAAAAAAAGTTCTATTGATTATGGAGATATATCCAATTGAGATATGATTTTAGTTAAAGGTCGGAATAAAGGTTAATGTCGAGTATTCAAAATCTTTTCACTCGAATGTACTTTCCCTAAACTCCTTTTCTATTCAAATATTCTGCATAGCAAATTTTTGTGATCTAAGATAGAGAAAGACTTTTCTTCTAATGTGTGCATAAGATGATCTAATACTGGATCTGTGCATTTATCAATTTTCATAGATCATAAACAAAAAGTTTGTCACCTAATATGTGGTCCGTCCGGAAAGTATCCATTAACTGTGAATGACTGAAATTTCTATGGCTAACTCAATGAAATTTCTGTTTGAGTGATAGCAACTCAGTTTTATCTGTGAGCTGGGGCTTTTATCTTGCTCTTCACATACTGCCAATGGGTCAATGAAATAATACACTACCTAGAGCAATAGTCCCGTCAAAGTGTCCGTTCAGATAATGTAATGGTTAACACACCTGCCTCGCATGCAGAAGGTCCTGGGTTCCCTGAGTTTGGAAGATTCTTCATTAGGACAAATTTCCCTGTGCACTCAGCAGCTAATTGAGTACACTCTAAGCTGTGTGATTATTGTGGAGGTATCCTTTTAGTGGACTTGCATCCTGTCAAAGGGCTGGTCATAATGACCTGCAGGTACAAAGTCCTGGTCTTGACCAGGTTTGAGACTTGCAAGAATCACTAAGCTGATGCATGCACCAAAGACCAGGACTTCATCCATGGCCATCATACTCCAATGGGGGTTGAATACTTATCCCGGCACCCTTACCACTTTCAAAAATAGTGTGCAAACTGCAATGATGTGAAATTCCATCATCTCTTGCATTGAATAGGGTAGACAAGAAATTTTATTTTAAATTTATGAGTTGACTTGTTTACTTGGAAGAGAACAAATGTCTGTATTTGAAGAATGGGTATAGTGTTTAGATGTTTGTGATTTAATGCTTTTGACCATACTTCTGACATTTATCAAGATTAGGGGAAAACTGTGAATGTTTATTTTCAATTTTCAGGAACACTAGATACTGAAAGCAATTAGTGGCCTTGAACCAGACATAACAAATAAGATGAAACTTTCTTTTAAAAATATCACATGATTTCAAATGATAGATTGTTGAGGACTGAGAAAGCTTCTATCTTTATAAATGAATAATGTGATTTTTTATTTTTCTGTTTCTCAGTCTGTAACAATGGACTCTTTCACTTAAAGGTAACAGTTTTGCTGTTAAAAATATCTCTTATCCACTATTTGGAACAACTGACTCTTCCTTTTCACTTAACTAAAACCTCAGATGAAATCGTTCAGATGTAATCATTTCTCTATGCTGCTGACATCTTTGAAATAGGAAACTATCAAGTCTTGAAGTAAGAGAATGTGGAGAAACTGATCATCAGACTCTGCAGAAATACAGGTAGATATTTTCATCAATGACAGTAGATATCATTTATATATATATAGTTTTTTTCTTGAAAATATCATCTCGTAGACATTAAAACATGTCTGTAAATTTTTTCATGGGGAATCGTTGGTTTGTAAATTGTAACTTTCTGGTTTGAGAAAAGCATTTTTGTATGGAAATTCAATTTGTCAACTCTGTCTGTTGCTGCTGATCTCAAGCTATCATCTATTCGTATGAAAATTTAAATCATCAACTATGATAGCTGCTGATTTCAAGCTAAAAAAGTGTATAGTTTTCAATCATAGTGTGATGTTGTAAATGGAAAATGTTTTTCCCTGCTCATCTGTCACAAAGTTAACCATAAACCCAACCTATTGCTTGAAATTACACGCAGTACATAATAATTATGGAGAAGTTGGTATGCTTTGTTTAGAATACAATTTGAAAAGGAGTAAATTGCTTGGCTAGGGGTTTGGGTGGGGGTGATTGGAAGTGGTGTGGAAAATTCAAATGTAAGAAGTGTTTTTTTTCAGTGATGATTATTGCTTATGAATGATTGCTATAAGGCATACATTACAAAATGTTCAATTCTATCACTAAGTAATGTTTATATCAAAGACCTATTTCTGATAATGGTGTAGTGGTAATGTAACTGAGTGTGGGCTCTTCAGTTCAAAGTTCAATCTCCGCTGTTTCTAAACCAATACCTGCATTGAGATGAAAGCATTTCTATTCTTTACTCCAGGTGTAAGTGACGTAACTGTGAACAGTGCTGACAATGGAATCAATGATCCTATAAAATAGGAATTTGAGCAAATTTTGGCTCTCCATCTGTATGTTATGTATTAAAAAAGAAAAAAAACAAACTGATTTTCAGTCATTAGGGATTAACGAAAGCACTACTGACAGAATAGACTTATTATATAATAAAGATTTACTGCGGAAATCTTTAGAAGATTAGGAAGAAAGGAATAAAAGCAAGTGTTACTCACAAAATAAGATGATTATGGGTGATATATAAATAATCACTATAGAAATATATTGTAAATCAGAAAGGAGTAGTGTCTTATAGGCTTTGCAAATGGTATACATACATTCAAGTCCTAAGATCAGATTTTGTACATCCTCAATAGCATAATACAATTATCATGGTTACTATTCACAATGAAACACACTGGAGGCTCTTATTATTGTTGTAGGTTATACTCTGTAAATGTAAGCGACAAAGGAGCTGTTTACAAAAAAGCTATAGAATTCAAAGGGTTAGTACAATAAAGGCTATGCAAGGAAGTACCAGGTACACAATCAAGTTATTTTCAAAAAGAGCATGAAATCATGTATATGTATGTGATTATCACAATAATATAGGCGGTGTGTTGAAAAAAAATAACCCTAACCCTAATATTGATTTGAATGTGTAGCTGTTTGAACCTGTAATGCTTCTTTTCCTTAGCTCAAATAGAATATTATCATCAACTAGCTCTTCTGTCGTGGATTTCAGTAGCTCTTTCATGGCTAGATCTAAGTGAATGCACCATTGTTGAGTGTTCGGTCCACTGTACTCCTTAGTGTATCAGGTTTCTTCCTTTTTCTTTTCTGTGAAGATCCAATTACGGATCTTTCCCTTACAATCAAGTCAATTTGGTAGTGGACTCTTTTTAATTAACTTTGTAATCAACGTATTGTATTTGGACTGTAATTAATTAGTCACTGAGTGTAAATAAGAAAATGAACCAAAGTTTTAAGTCTCAGTCCGAGTTTGCATTCTTTGTTGCCCTCAGGATGGGGTGGAGGTATTTGATTTGTTGTGTGAAAGTATTGACATGATTCCAAAGAGATACTGTCATTGTTGAAAAGTTCAATGCGGATCTGCATGTTGAATATAAGAATGAAACCTTTGGACCAGTTTGAATGTCCTTCTAAAGTTGTGTGGGTCGACAGAAAAATGTTCATCGAATCAATACATGGGGAAACTGTGTACAAAGAAAAATTAGATTCACTAAAATGATTTAGTAATTACTCTGGATCCCGCAAAAGTTTCTTTTCAAATATATTTTGATGATCAGGCAGGCAAAAAGAAACAACCCAAAAATTGGTATTTTAAAAAACAAAACCTGAATTTTTACTAGAACGTTTAAATAGAAAAAAGCTTCAAATGTTTTTTTTATATAAAAGCCAGAATCTATTTTCATAAAAGAAGTATTTAAAAAGCCCCCAAAAGTTTTTTAAAAAAAGGAAAAAACCAAAATTGTTTTAATACTCCCCTCCCCACAACAAAGTGGCTTTGAAAAAAAATTTATTCAAAATATAGTTTTGAAAAATTATTCCAATCAAAAGGTTACCCCTCCCCAAGGTGTATATGAATATGTCTATGTGTGCGTTTTTAGGGGTAAATTCTTTTTTCCAGAATTTTTTATGTCTGACGCCTCAAAATGTTTCATTATACTATTAAAAACACCTTGCATGAAATATTTAAAAAAAAAGAATAATAGTCTTGAATGGTGGCTGAAGAAGTTTGAAATTTAAGCAATTCACCAAAATATCACGTATCGGCTAATATTTGATATTTTCCTTAAAATTTGCTCACCTTTTCAGGGTGTTAGCCAGCACTCACACTAATTCCCAATAGAAATCTAATTCATTTTTTTTTAAATACCAAAATGCAGACCTTAGGAAACTCCCTGATTTCATAAAAACAGTGAGGAAATTAAATTCCTGGCCAACGCCCTACTTATTTGTTGTATTTTTAGTTTTAGTCTTATTGCTATCATGTCATTCAGAATAGATGTAAATGGGCAAAGTAAAATACATTAATATACTTTATGAGTCATATCTCATTACTAAAATAGGGAACTAAGGATTTATATAGTTGTCAAACTGGAAAATTGTTGTTGACTTTATTCTTTTTCTGGATCAAGATTAGAACTATCCTCACCATTTTTGGCCATTTTTTTTTTTTTTTTTTGACGATTATGGGCTTTTGTTAAATACAAGAATGTGGACCTTGGAAAAATATCTTCATCCTATGGAAAAGGTGAGGAAATCGAATTCCTGGCTAACACTGTGATATTAGGCAATCATGATTTCATGCATACTGATAGTTGCTATGTGACAAAAAAAATACAAAGGGATATATATATATATATATATATATATATATATATATATATATATATATATATATATATAAAAGCACGTTTTGAAAAAACAAAATACATTTTTTGGATGGTGCTTAATGGTGTACTTAGATGACATAGATGCACAAACTAACCAAGAGAGAAGAATCTTTAGACCCCATGGCAAGGCCATTTATGGGGCTATCGTGATTTGAGTAGAAGTCCTTTGAACCACTGCTAAATATGATTATTTTCCAAAAATATTTTGTGTTTTTGTTGCAAATGGAAATATCTGAAGGGGTCAAACCAAAAAATTTCAAAACCTCAGTTTTTGAGGACACATTAATGTATACATATGGTTTCTGCTTGACTCCATGATTCATTCAAGTCTGGCAAGTGGCCAATATTGTGCATATATTTCAGATATTTGAATGATTGTATGGATAAATTGCAATCTTTCTATTTCTCCGCATCATTTGTAACTTGCAAACAATTTCTTTATTTTCTTTCAGGAAAGCCAAACCTGTTCGACGACCAGCAGAAAACATTGACTTCAACGTTCTCTTGAAGCACTTTCTTGAAGTTCAGGCCAAACACCGTGAGATGAGAAAGGAACGTCCATATATGATGAATTTATGAATTTGACGACCATGACCAATCAGGACACAAGCACTTTACTTCAGGCAAAGACTTCAAGGTCTCCTGTTGACTCAACCCCGAGACGGAAGTTTGAAAAAAAAAAAAAAAAAAGGGGATATAGAAATTTTTTTTTTTTTACCTGACTTCATATTTCAGGTCTACCTTTCATTGCACCAAGAATCTTTATCAATCATTGCATGTGGTTTGATCAGATTATTCTACTTGTCTATGTTGCCCTTTTTATCGCAGTGCTTCGGCCATATACCCTCTGGCCTTCTTCAGTTGTTCTTTGTTTTGAAGTGTAGAAGCTCATTTTTTCATAACGTTTTGGCCCTATAACCCTGCTGCTTTCATTTGCTATTTTTTTTTTTGTTATAGAATGTTGAAACTAATTTTCTCATTCCAGAGCAAAGAACACCCGAGTAAGGCTATAGAGCACTTAGCCAAAATATTGTAAAAGACTGAACAACATAGACAAGGAAAATAGTCCGACTAAACCACACACAATGATTGAAACACCCCATCTTACAAAATTCAGACAAGAACAGTCTTTATCAATGTTTCGAAAATGAATATAAGAAAATCCATGCTGAAGAAATTTTCTAAAAAAAACAAACAAAAAAAAAGAACTGGCAAAAACAATCAGACTTTTACACATTTTGTGTTTGTCAATTATCTCTATAACAGAAGAGATAGTTTGCATTGTGTTTACTACTAATATGTTTATGTATGACTTTGTTTCAAATCCTTCCTACCCAAACTCATCTCTTTGAGTATCCTCTCTTGAGTGAAATTCCAATAATAGAAATAAGGCCAGAGCTGTGATTCTCACCTTTCTTCAAGGCTCATACCAAAAATTGAATTTGCCAAAGTCAAAATTGGTGAAGTTAATATCAAAAAGTGTAAATAACAAAATGTCAAAGTTTATCAGACGTCAAGATTAAAAGTCCATGTCAAGAAATTACTATTCAAACCGTTTAATATGCTGACTGACGTTTCTTTTTCTCATTTGAATTTGAAATATGTGACGGAGAAAGAACAAAAGTTGTATAGCTCAGAAACGAAACAAAACAAGTTTTTGCCACCCTTTTCTTGACCCTTCCCCTCCAATTGCCGTAAGCACTCTTTGGGGTGTGTGTATCCCTGGTTAAGAGCTATTAGGCTAGAAGGAGTGATGAGTCATTTTCGGTACCCAACACTTGATTTCTTTTCATAGAAGCATTTCTGGCATTTATGGTGCTGAGAAAGTGATGCAAATTTTTCATCATTTCTTCTCTTTTTTCTGGCTTGGTATTGTTTATCAAATTCAGAATGGTCTCAGTATTTTTGATAACTGTCATGCTGTATCCATTGCATCTAAGATCTTATAATACTCAAAATGTGGTATATGCTCTGGCACTGCTTGTTGTCATGTATGTTATGATTTTTAAATTATATTTACTAAATGATATTCTTAGCCACTCTTGGGCATTATTTTAAGATAGAGACATAATTGCTCCTATAATGCCTAAATGATATGGCTTTGTTATGTTTACATTCAAGACTTCTTTTAATTCCTTTAAATATCTAATTATATTTTTTTGATAAAGATTAATACAAATGTTCAATTAATATTTTACTGATCATGAATGAATAATAATTTGGCACAGCTTGACACATTGGAAAGTCTTTGCCGGTCTATAAGATTAGATGGTTTGAGTAATGCTGACATAGAGTATTTATGCATAACTCTAATGATTTGAACAGAGGGTCAATCCCCCAAATTGTAAAGAGATGACTTTGGGTGAATGAATGTGTTTGAAACAAAGTCACATGTATACAAATTTTTTTTCAATGTAAAAATTCTGTTTGTGTTTATTTTCAACATATCCTTTCCTGTATGTACACGCTTGGGAAGACCATTATTCTAATTCAGAATCAGAAAAAAAACCCCAATGTTGTGCAATTTTTCTACAAAGTAATGTATTTGGTCAAGATTTTATTCTATACTTCAAACTCAATGAAAACCGAGTTAGCTATCAACAGAATATAAAACAGATCTTCATAAACTTTACAATATGAACACTCTCCATCAAACTTTGTTGCAGCCGTGCTGTACAAAGTGAACCGGAAAATGTACAAATGTGGTGTTTGAAAGCAACTAAGAATTAAAAATGGAAGAAAATACTAGTCAACAATCTTTCCTCTAATATTCAGTAGTCAGTGTGCGCAAAAATCTTATGTTGCGCAATTTTATTTCAGGTGATAAAAGTATATGCACTCTGAATGTTTGTGCGAATGTAAACTTGAAATTGTTTCAAGATAATTTTGGCACAGGCTATCTCGCATAGCTAATAAAACATAGTAAATCAATATTTTTTCAATAAAAACTCTGTCTTTTATCTACCAAATTTGAAACAAATCTTTATAAACAAAATGGCTGCCAAATATGGCTGCAGCTTTAATCTACAAACCAGAACCAAAAATTAGTAACATACTAATATGGTATTTGAAAAAAGGACTATCTAGTTAACAGAAACAGTGAGCTAAGAGATTATTTTCAATATAAGTATAGTTATAATATATTATTATTATCCTTAAAGGAAGCTATGCTAGTCTAAAATTATTAGTAATAATGGTTGACAATGTTTCATATAATAAAAAAAAAAATGAAAATGATATTGCTCTATTTTGTATGTCTTTTACCCTCTTTCCTTTCTCTTTATTGTGATTTCTGATTTTCAACCATACTTCAGGTTGGTAAATATTTCTGTTTTTCCTTTCAACTATTTTCTTGACAGCTTTTTGTTTTCCTAACTTGTCTCATTTCTACTTTCCAAACACAGAAAATTAATTGTGCCAAAATCTCTCCAAATCGAAAATACAATAAACCCTTGATTTAACAGACCCTGGTATAATGGATTCAACAGACCTTTTTCATGAATTTTTCTTCTTTTCTTCTTTTTTTTTTCTTCTTTTTTTTTCTATTTTTTTTTATTGTGTAATTCAGTCTTCATTACAAAATTTCATTCACCCCTGACTATATTTTCTCATATTTTTTTATCATTTTCTGTCTTATTTTCCCTTGTGTATAATTTTGTATCATGAGCAAGAAATATCATTTAGCTCATTTTTGAAGTGTTCATTTTATTCAAGTTTTTAAACATCCTAAAAATATTTAAAGAAAACAAGTTAGGCCTCACATGGAGAGACCACAAGATAGCACAGTACATCTGGGGAAAAGACAATAGTCAGGGACATCATAGAATCCATTAAAAATCTCAAATGGCAGTGGGCTGGCCATGTTGCAAGAATGGCGGACAACTGATCGACCTCGCGACTCACGACATGGATCCCCTGAGATCACATGCGCAACTGAGGCCGGCAGAATATTAGATGGAGAAACGAGCTAGACAAATTCAGAAAGTACTGGCTCTGCAACGCCCATGATAGAGAAGTGTGGTGAATCCTTGGGAAGGTTTGGGTCCAATGACAGTCGTTGAAAGACTGATGATGGGGAGGAACAAGAAAATTAACACAGAAAAATTATTAGAATTTTTCTATTTTACATCAAGTAAAGTTAGAAAACAACAATCCCTGAACTAAGAATTAGACTCTTAGAAAGAAATAATTTGTTATTGTGTATGTTCAACACAAAAATACTTTTCCAAGTATAGAAAAATACATCTGTGTAAATTAATTCATTTACCTTTCATGTTTTGTTTAACCTTCAATCACCCCTAAAATGATTTCAGTCACCTCTGGGTGTATCATTCACGAGTCCAAGAAGCTTTTTATTAGTCACCAGTAAGCATTGCAAATTATCTTTCATTTTTCTTCTATAATAACCAATATTCATTGATTATGCCTGAAATAAATCTTATTCATGAGAATAAGGGTCTCCATGACACATTTTAGATAAGATTTTGGGTTTCTGCCAAAAAAAGTTGAAGAACTACTGATCTACATTGTAAAAGAGGTGAGTAAATATTATATATTCTTTATTATAATTCAACAATTTCATATTGCACTATACAGTTATCACTCTATTTATGCGGTTCAGTCAATCCAAATTTTGATTAATGAGATTAAAGTAGTTGCAATCATCCCTTTATATTGGCAGTGAATATTCTGATAAACACAGTTTCAAAATTTCAAAATAAATAAACTAATCTCTTTGTTTGATATCTTTTATTGTCAACCAAATCATTTTACACCTAAGATGTGTTCATAACAAAATATAAAGCTGATAATGTAGCATTTGCAGCAAGCTAGCGGTGGTTTGAAAACTTGAAATTTAGTGTGAGAATGAAAATTGTTGAAATAACCGGTGAATTAGCAAATGCCAATGAAGACGCTGCATCCGGATTCCCTGCCGACCTTCAAAAAATGATTTCGATTTTTGTCAAATTTTAGATGAGGATGAAACAAGATTTGGATGTTTCCTCGTGAAACCATTTTGTTGAAAGGATATTCATTGATCTTGGGTTATACTTGAGAATCTGCACACTTATTGTCCCCAATTATTCATACTTGATATTTAAAACAAAAAAATGAAACTTACTTAAACATGTTGATTTAGTTTTTATCTCATTGACCAATTTAAATGTACGAAAACGATAAATGAAACTTCCCCAAAATAGCTTTGTTTTACATCTTAGACAACTTAGGGAGAACAGCAGGATAAGATAAAACAAGTATTATGAATTGAAATTGTACAAATTAGAAATATCTGGCAGGAAACTGACTCCCTATTTTAAAACATAATTAAAATTTTTAAGATTTTTTGATTTTTTTTCTTGGCTTTGCTAGGAAGAAAAGAGCTGGAATTTTTATGAAAAGAAACAAAATTTCATCAATTATGAAGTAAATATCTCATAATCAATGTTTACTCTTATCAATGATATTTTAATGTTTACTTCGGCAAAACATCATTGATAATTTTTTTTTTCTTTTGGAAGTAAATGTTGCTAAAACTGCTTTAGTGTATTCAAAAAGCATTTATTTCAGATTTTTTATTTTTTGTTCAAGAGCATCATATTATGTCCTTTATATAATAGCTTTACTCAAATATTTTCAGTCACTAATAAATGATGGTAGATCAATTGTTATATTCACTGTTGATTGTTGTATTTGATTAAAGCAGATTTGATGTACATGGTAATATCTTAGGACGAATTAATTGCATTAACAAACAGAAAATACATTCATTTTTTAATAGACTTCTGGCATCAAGAGACATCTCTTTTCCCTATGTTAGGCCTATGAATCAAGGGTTTATTGCAGTCGTATATTTCTGTTTTGGAAACATTCTAGATTCAGAACAAATGGTATGTATCTTTCTGTGGAGCATTGGTCAGCAAGCTACTCTTGCAAACCATTACTACCCTTATCTTCATTGGGTACTGCACACTTGTAACCTTGTGCCATACCAAGTTAAACTTATTAAATATCTAATGCACTTCACTGTGGAGTCGAGGTTTGCAACATGGTCTCACAGACCATTACTATTGTTTGACCCTCACTGGTTTAACCCACTTTTATGGCCTTGTGTCTGACTTAGCTAAGCTTAGTAAATAACAATCCATTACTATTGTAGTGAGTTAGACCTTAAGTGGGGGTTCTGCATTTGTGGCAAGAATGATGAGATTCACTACCCAACATTAAATCACAAACTGTACTTTATTGAGGGGCTCCTCTAGTAAGCTTAACTGGGTGTCCAGAATGGTAATGAATTTTCTAATTTGGTATTTTAAATCAACATTTCTCTATTCATTTTACCCAACTGATGGTGGGAAGTTACGTTATCATCCCCTCACACACTTTTTAAAAATCCGCAGCTATCGTCACGTCATCTTTGATGAAATTTATAAAATCTTATCTCATTATCATTTATTTTTATTTTATTTTTTGGATAAAGCATTTGAATGAATTTTCTCTCGAGTTGATAGCATCTTAACAAGAACCTTAGTTCCAACTATATGTCCACCATCCTTACGTCCATATCTGTGATTTCTGATTGCAAAGGGATTCTGAACGAAGTAGTAACAGGAGGAGGAAGAGGATTGTGAGGATAGTTCACCTGGAAATTTGGTTCTTAAAAAAGTAATTTGTTTTAAAGTAAAGTAAGTATGCAATATTTTATCAATATTTTTTTCTTGAGTCTTAATGTATAGTTATGTTTTTTGGTAAGTGGTCTTCAAATGAGTTTATATAACATTTCTAGCTATTAGGTTAGCTGAAAATTGAAAAGTTTGGATTTTTAAAAACTATTTCTAAAGACAGTTTTAGCTATTAATAACAAATAATACTTGTCAACCGTAAAAAAAAAAAAAAATACAAACGCTCCATATGTCATGTATTGATCATAATAGAGATTCTTTTGATGACATCACACATTTTCCTTCCTCTTTCGGTTGTTTACATAAAAGGAACCAACTGACCATCCAAAAAGTGTGTAATAGAGATTGTGGTCACATCTGAAGAAAAAAAAAATCGAGTAATAGTTCTTGGCCATTGTAGCATTGGTGTACGATATTTTGGACTTTATATACCCAGTGTTTTAAGTGTTTTGAAAAGGTAGTTTTCAGGACCTCAAGGATAGGGAATGTCCTTTGCAAGACCTTCACTTTTCCCAACTCCTTCCTGCTTAATATCATTTTGTAGGTTTCTTGGTCAGAAAGAGTTAATGATTCCAGTTAAGGGCTGAAGATCAGGCAAATACTATACTCTGATAATTGGCAGAAAAGTGTAATGGTTGCACTTACAGGTAAACAGGACATACACACACATTTACATATATATATATATATATATATATATATATATATATAAGCTTTATCTGTGATATCTATATGGGTAGCAGCCAGCCTTCCTACCGTCTTAGTAATCTCAGTAAACTACCTATCTTTTCTCCCCTCTCTTTTCTTACCGTGTCTGTGAGACTCATAGAATTAGTAGCAGTAATCAAGCAAGCCTCTCATTGTATACTTATAACAATCATCACTGAATTATTAAAAATAATTTCGGAAATTCCACCCTAAAAGCTGGTTGGAAGAATATGTAGGTTCAATTCCCACCTTCGTCTCATGTGTGAGTTCAGTCCATCATCTGCATACAACTGAATCACTCACTCTTTCTGCACTTCAAATTAAATGATAGAAGATGTTGCTGAAGAAAAAAAAAGCTGTCAAGTCAAGTAAGGACAAGAAGAGAGGCAATTTTGAAGATCTTTTGAAGATCGAGCACATTTCCAAAAATCATTCTGACACTCCTATAACTAATATGGTTACTGCATACACATGAACTGATATCTTATAAATGACAGTAAAACAAACGAATGCCTTATTTATCATACCATTTGAGTGAGAAATCAGTGATACCTGTGATTGACTTGAAAGTGTGTGTCGTCCTTTTGCGTTTTTGATTATCGGCTATTCTTAGAGCCTTATGGGAGGGAAAGTTCGCTAGAGACATTTTTTGAATTCTGCAGCAAAAGCTTGCTCTAGTCACTAAGTTTTAAAGATGCACGTATCATATCAAATGAGCTATAAATGTCAGAAGTTGGACGGAAAGACTCGTTCGGAAAAAATCATAAAATTAAGTGAAATTTCGAAACTACTAATGATATACAGACGTGGTATCTTGGATTTCTCCATAAGTTTGGTATGTGAGCACCTGTGATTTTTTTTTCTTCGGGTAATCTGAGAAGGTGACCTGGGGGAGCTCCAGTTGATTTCATATGAAATGACTGTTTTGGTTATACCTGTATTAGAGACCAGGGTGGAATTAAAAGACCACCATGCATGATTAACGATTCGGTAATGAGCGATGGAAATTCGAACCTTTTTAGGACTGAGGGACTATCTTGAATCCTAACACAAGCTCTCTCTCTCTCTCTCTCTCTCTCTCTCTCTCTCTCTCTCTGTGTGTCTCTCCTGCCAAACCTCTTCTGGAAGCTTCCTACAGTTTCATTTAGGATTGCAGAAAGAAGAAAGCCTACTGAAGCTTTGTGCTTCGGAGCTGATACAGAGAAAAGACTTGAGAATTGCCTTTGTCCAATTACACTGTATGTCAGAGAATTGAAGAAATATGTCACAACATAGAACAGCAAGTTGTCAGCAAGATTGAGAAAAGTCCAGAAAAAATCAACTGACGTGTCAAACTACAGTCTATTGTTTGTATTTGTATGTTTTCATGAAAAGAAGACCAAAAAAGAGGTTTTATTCCGTGATCGATTTGAAACTGCAACCGAAATAAAAGATGTGTTGATCCAATCTTATTTCGATCGCCTTGAATCAGACTCAGTCATGTCTCATTCTATTTGTTTAGATTGAGCTCTTGCCATGATTAGCAAAGGATCTGCTTTCGCTGCTCTCGTCAGGGAGACAGCTTCGCATGTTCTGACCACACACTTGGCTCTACATCGCCACGCATTGACGTCTAAAACATTCCCAAAGAAACTTAAAGAAGTGATGGGAATAGCAGTGCAGACGGTTAACTTTATTTGTGGTCGAGCACTGAATCAGCAGATGTTCGAAAAAAAAATTGTGATGAGATTGGCACAGAACATTCTGTTTCATCATACCACAAATGAGAACATTGGTTAAGTTGTGGCCGGGGGCAGGTGGGGGTCAAACTTTGAGATGAAATTCCCAAATCTTACGCATCGCCGGTTGCCTCTTGCAAGCCATTTTGAAGACGAAGATTATATTTGTCTGTTTTGAGTATGTGGTCGATATTTTCCATGTCCTGAACGATCTGAACGTGTCGATATAGGGAAGGGACGTAGACATAATTCAAGCCATACAAGTACCTGTTTAGAGTCTCCTTTTGGTGAGCTGGAACCTTGCAACTCTTTCCCAACTCTTGACGATATCTTTATTAATAATGACAAAACATCGCCTGTTAATATATTCAATGAGAACAAGATTCATTTGGAAGTCCTAATTACCAATTCCAGTAAAGCTGATTTCGAGAACAATCTCGGTGCAGACAAATTTCATCTTACCCTAGTTTGGCGATTCTTCTCTGTCTACACGATATCTGTAAAAGTTCTCTGTGGAATTTCGTGGAAGGGTCATGGGCTCCGTGAAAAGTTATCAAATTTTGAGGTGGATCTAGGAATTTGGTCTTGATTGAGAGATATTTTTCCGTTCTGTTTGAAAACTTTTAGCATCTACGGAGTACTTTTTTGGCACTCTTTTAAAACGTGCTGGGATAATTCAGTATCTTTGAAAGTTTAATTTTGGTTACTACTACAAAAAATAACAAGGTTAGTCGTAAAAAAAATACTTTTGCGTACTCCTAGAGGATTGCTGGGCAGATTAAGGTCGTGTTTACGTTTTTGACTAAATTCAATCGATTTCGCCAAAATTGACGGATTTGTGACCAGAAAAACTGAAATCTAGTTTTAAAATTCTTCCGGAAATAGAATTCACCTTAGAGAAATTTGATTTGAATGATTGATTCACTGGAAAATATTACTCCCCACAGAACACTTAATGTTTATTTTCCAACGGCGTCGTTTACGGGTTAAGAAATTGCAATAGTAAAATGATAGTTTTTACGCCTCTGTTACCACCAACATAAACACTGTTAGTGCGTGATTTGTTTTTAATTTTAGATTTTATTACGGATGACAGGAAATGTCAACAGCTCATCAACATTCTGTCAACACCCAGTGATAAATGCCGTGGGAGGTATCACATTTCTGAATTATGCGCTGTCGTACCTAACGAAATATATTGTATGCAATTAGACAAAAGATAGCGTCAAAATTTTGAAGTCATGTAAAGAAAAAAAAAAAAAAAAAATTCCACCGAAGAATAAATATGGTCAGAATAAATTCTATTTATGACATCACTGGTGTTTTCCATTGTAAAAAGAGTTAAAAAAAACAACATGTTATTAATAAAACTCGTAATATAAGGCCCCAAAACGCTTAAAAAAAGAAAAAAACATCTTTTTAGAAGGAGTCTAGTGGAGTTCTGGTGCTAATTTTTTATGCTAAGTCTGTTGGCAAAACAGAATGGACAGGAACACTGAAAGGTCCAAACACATGAACAAACACAAAAACATCTACATATAAAACGGATAGGACTCCTCGCCAGTTTTGAAGGCTACGGGTTTTCAATTCTTAAAAAAAAAAAAGAATAGAAACATCAAAATTTGTAAAACTTTACATTTATCGATAAGTAGAAAACCATTCTCTCTAAATAGCTATGTTTCATAAAGGTCTAGGAAGCATAAATTTTAATAATTTAATGACAAAATTTTAAAAAAAAGATCTAGCAAATATTTTCACCAACAAAAAGTGTATTCTGTATTTTAATATATATCTATAAAAAAAGTAAAACATTCCCAACAGATAATATTCTAGTTTTTTTTTTCCATTTCTTATTTCTTAATTAAGAGCCAATAAAAAAAAACAAAAAAAAATAGTAAGCAACGTCGGATAAAATAACAATTTCTTGTAATTCACCGGTTCGCGAGTGTAAACAAGTTTTCAACCCCTATTATCTCCGATTTTCTGTTGTCCACAGAAATCATTTTCAGTTGCTTATTTTGTACAATCTTTTTTTTGTGTTGATAACCCAAAGATTTTTGCGACAAAATAATAGAATTCACGTTTCAGACGTTTTGCATTGACGCATGACGCTTCTTGCCAAAACTCTGTGGTAGATCTTACACGCAAAACGATTATTGAGGATTATTTCGCTGTTATAACACACGAAAATTTCAATGTATTTTTTTAAAAGCTGAAATTAGCAAACCCTCAAAGTGATGTCGCCTAAAATAACACAGAAAGCTGAAAGAAACCCAAAAGAAAAGTCTAATCAATTAATAAGCTTGGAATAATTAAAATGAAACAAGGTACAAGTAGAAGTGTATTAATTTCCCGATAAAACATTAGGTCTTCTACACAGTACGATAAAAGGAGAAAAGTCCAAACCAACATTTATGGAATTCATTGCCACTGGTGATTCTCTGTGAAAGGATTATAAAAAGTAATTTTTGTCTGTGCTTTTTAGTTTCTCATTATCAATACACTACGTATAAAATCCCTCCGTTATGACGGCCAATTCGTTTAAACGACACTCAAGGGTGCCATAATTACGGGAGTTTACTGTAGATAGTAAAAAAAGACGCAGAGGCCGAATTATCTCTCATTCCTTTTTATCATCCCTTTGCATGACATTTTGCAAATGCTAAGAAATAGCAGGAATCGATCGCAATGGTCTGTATTTGGTTCTTTGAGTGACTTGTCAAAGATTGGATTATTCTGTACCCGAGCCATAATCCTTGGATCAGGTTAAGCTAGTGCAAGGCCTGTAGCATATGTTATAAAGGAGCCCCAGTGGAAAAAATACTCATAAATATTGAATAATACATTTTTATTTACTTGCAAGGTAATAAGATTTTTTTAATTTGCTATAAAGCTATATAATACGATATAAATGTCTGACATTTCAACATTGGTATTATGCTTCACTTTGATCTTTGTGCTGTGGCTATGACTCCAGTTTCAAATACTTTCCTATTTATGTGTCCTATATTCATCACGTAGATATTACACTCACGTTAATTACTGTTAAGGTAATAACCTTAATTAAAGATTATAATTGACTAAACTCGCTGATCTCGAAAGCCTAGTTCATAAAAGTTGAGGCCAGTATAGTACGATAGTAACAGAGCCAATGCAGAATCACTGAATCGGGCTTAGTTCTTTGCAAGCATCTGGCGTGGAGCCCTCGAAATTGCGGGGCCTGTAACATATGCTACGTTGGCTACATAGTTAACCTGGCATAATCCTCAATGATTTTTATCATCAGCAAATTTTCCTCTTTTTTTTTTTTTTTTTCTTTTTTCTTTGTGTTTCGTTTCCTGTTGGGTCCATTGACTATTGAATACAAAGGTCAGTCAGTGTTTCTCGTTTCAACTAATTTTCGGTCAATAACTAATTTTTTTTTGAAGATGGATACAATCAAGGCATTTTTTGACCTTTCATCAAGAACTTGGTCCGTTGACCAGAAAATCTCGTTTCTCGCATCGGTTATTTATATCGTGAAAATAAGCAAGCACTGTCCTTATGCTGGTTTTAGCTTCAGTCATTCCCTGCTTGGATCTCCACGTATCACATTACTACTAAGCTCTGCTTGGCCAGGTTTGATATAGACTTGGAGGTAAACAGACTCGGAAGATAGGAGTTACGCTTGAAGTAACCCGGAGTTTTTTTTTTTCTTACAATATCAATCGGTTTCAACTATGTTCTCTGGAAACGCGTAGTGTCTTGTCTCGACTAAAATAGTTCGTTACAACCTTTCCCACATTTGGCGACCAAGAGAACAACACGTCTTATATATAAGATTCACCAAGGTAGCAAAATTGCTACTTGAATTATATAGATTTGAAAAAGGCAATGAATACTGATATTTTCTTCCATCTTGACTTTTAGTAATTTTTCCCGCTGTTTCACTAGGATTGTCAATGTACGATATTGAGTTAACAGCGTGAATTAGAAATAAGGGATAAGCTATCGGTTAAACTCGAACTTGCGTCTATACTGCACCGGGGAAGTTTAGTTAACCGTACCAGCTGCTCATACATACTGGGCTACGAGAACTTTACGGCTGACACAAGATCAAATCTTCATTTCTAGTCCTCACTGTTTATTCACTACCGTAGATCGACAGCTTATGTGGAAAAGGCAACCAAAATTTGGTGGAAAATGCTAGTCAAAATTAATGATAATGGTTGACAATGCTTCATCTACCAAAAGAAAAACCCAGAGTTACGATGCAGGGAAAATGACTATTGCCTTAATATATGAAAAAACAATCTATCAAACGAAAAAAAAAATGCATGGATCCGCTCTCAAATCTAATCATTTCTTCTTTAGCCCATGGCGTACCCTTCCACAAAATTTCATGGGGAACTTCTGGAGCTATTTTATGATATAGACGTATAACTATGATACACTGATGTAAATGTACATGGATCCACCCCAAATGCAATCACTTCATCCGTATCCTATTACCCACCCTTCCAGTAATTTTCATTGAAATTAATTGAGTGATTTTGGAGATATCGTGTGGACAAACAGACAGACGGTAGAATAGACGGTTGGCAGAGGTATAAATGATATTGCCGCAAATATTGGAGTTTTCTGCTTTGATAATCTGATCGTGACACGCAGGGCTTTGTCCTGATATTAATTCCTTTCATTGCTTTTGAATTATTGTTTTGTCTTGTAAATAATTGTTTTCTCCCAGTTCAGGGCAGAATGCTTTTCTTTATAAATGATAGGCAGCTTTGAAGTTCGTATGGAAAGGTTTTACAGACGACAGAAACAAACTAACGTTTGGTGTTTTTGCAGAATCACATGACCCAGAGGCCGTGTAATTTACGCCTTCAATTTTGTCCTCTCCGAAGCCGAAACCTATTTTATCCAAAATCTTTCGTTTTTCTCATTGATTTCCGCGTATATTTCTTATTAGTTTATATACTCCATTTTCTTCTTCTATTCGTCTCGTCTTGCAATTTCTCATCCGACTCCCAGTGTTTGTTAGTTGCCTTCTACGCATGCGCTGGTCAATAGACTCGTATTGATGGAGGGAAACGATCTGTTTTGAAGATCGGCATTTGCATGATAACTTTCTTTGATCAGTGATCCGATATTTGAAATCGTCCGCCTGTCTGCCTCTGTTAAAGGGGAGGGGTTCTGCCTCATCCGATGGGCGAGTATCATGCAGAGGCAAAGCTCAAATAATTGCGAGGCGTAGAAGGAAAGAGACGGCACTAAAAAAATCTTATTATTTATTTATTACTCTTTATTATGCTGTTTTGAGAGCCTGATCAGATAACATAGGAAGATGTTATTTATGTTTGATTTTACGTTTGCAGGCTGCCCTAATTTTACTCCGGGATGCGTAAATGGAATTGGCGCAAAATCGATTTTCCAGTTACCTTGTAGCTTTAGCCGACAATCTTATTGTTATCGATGAACCGAAACATATACACGGGTGTCAATTACCTGCACCGGTCCTACGGTTCCTGGCACCCCAGTCAAGCTGAACTTCGGCACCCTCTAAGCCTGGTTGAGCTTTTAGTCGGCAGTGAGAATAATGGAATCGCCTATTGTTTCTCTTAGTTTCACCACAATATTTAACTGTCAGACATTCCTGGAAAATCTGACTTCACGAATTTTCCTATTTTGACTTTTATTCTGTTTCATTTCTTTTTTCATTTCTCCATTTGTATTTTGAAAGTCCTACTGTCTCAGACACATTGCAGTCGCCCAGGGCGCAAAGTGATGGGGGTGTATCACTTGGCGCCCTGGGCGACAGTCCACGTTGCTTGTACGTATGACCGGCCTTGTCCGTAACTTATACCCTATAGCTGACAATCTTATCCATCAACCGAAGCCCATATCCGGGTGTCCGTTACTTACACCTCGTATAAAATAAAAATTGATTTTTTTTTCTCTTTCTCACCGTCTGTCGACAGAGTTGGACCCCAATTGACGCAAAATAAAATTTGATAGCGCTGAGTTAAGCAACATTTCCATATATTTAGCAGATGCTATTGATCGTTACTGAATATTCACGTGAGTAATACAAGTAGCAGTAATGAAAATGGGTTTTTGAACTGGGTATACGTACAGGCTGGATTTTGGGAAATAAGTATACGGTATTGTCTCTATTAGTAGGCATGGAACATACAAAAAGATCCTGGAAATTGAGATGTAGGTATACACCGTACCCTTACATATCCTCCCCCATTTTCAATTGTGTTTCCGACCACGAAGCTATGTACAAATTTTTCTACTTACATCATTTCATTATATTCCGTTAAAATAGAGGTATGGGGTAATCAACGGCACGGAGGTTGAACTCAGCGAGCCGAGTTCAAACTCCAGCTGCGACAGTCTGTGTTCACTACGCATTAATGCCTTTGGGAAAGGAATGAATCAATCAATTCTACCCCTAGCTACAGGTGAATAGTAGTACAGACTGATCTATTTAGCAATGGTTGGTGACCGGTCTAGGAGATAGATAACTCTGATTTCGAACCAGCCTGAAGAGGGATGGATTCTGTCCTGTCAGACTATGTCGTTCGATGAAATCATCTGTGGTACCCCAATAACCCTGCACCGGGTTACTCGTTACGTTACGTTAAAATGAATGATAACGGTCATGTGACAAGCTTTGTCCAATCAGAGAAGCAGAATTAAATATCTTGCATAAGACAAGTGTTTTCATTTTGCAATGGATAACTATTACGCTCCACCATCTGTTGTAGTCAATGGGCAAAGATTAGGATGATCAAAGAGTTCTTATAGTTATTAATATGACTATTAAAACTGCACTGAGAGTTTGATGTCTTTCTCCTTTTTATTCGTGGAATTCACAGCATCTTGTTAATGATACTTCCGCCAGGGGGCGACACATTTACACCGGATCCGTCTTACGAAACGGTCTTCACTTGCACCAAGATTCTAAGTCTCCCTTGCAAAACGCAGTATTCCCGTTGTTTACACTGTACTGCAGTAGTTTTTAACCTGGGCTACAAGCAACCCGGGTGGTATGCAAGGCTGGAGTCAGGGCCGGCGCAAGGGTTTCATGCAGCCTAGCCGATCCTTGAAATTTGTACCTTTTAGTTGTGTTCTAACGACTATTCTTTTCAAGAGATAATTTTATCAGCGAAATTTTCAACTTCAAGTGGGAAAATTAATTGCTAGGGAGAGAAAATAATACTGTTCATTAAATAAGTAGATCTTGATACAGTAACGGTCTATAAGCATTTTTAGCGGCATCACTTCCACCCAGGTAACCTTCAATGAATATACTTGAATTAATAACGAATGAGATCAACATGATTGCCAGAAAGTTGATTTTCAGAATCTGTCTATCGCACGAATTTAAACTTGGAACCAAAACAGTAGAATCAACCCTTAGGATTTGTACCGTTTTTATTGAAGTTGAAGTTAATGACCATACTAAAGTGGTTCAGAATTTTTTAAAAACCGGAAATGAGTCACAGGAAGATCCACGAAGTAAAGACCTGCCTATACCATTGACGATGATATATGTTCGTCCTCATATAGGCCTTATCAACTATCAGCAGGCATACACCAGAAGTGGAATGCCTGGCCAGATCTTCGTTCACGAAGCCAACGCTAACAATATATAGTTGATATATATAGATACTTGTTTTAATTTCTTTGTTTATTATTGATATTGACGATGGAAAACTAAATTTCATCATTCCTGAAGATTGGTTTCAACGTGAAGTACATGTATTGAATCCTATTTTTGATTTTTTGTAATTATATATATATATATATATATATATATATATATATATATTTGAGCCTTTTGCTTGCTTGTTTATTTATTATCTCCTTTCTGCTAAAACTGCTAGGTCGTTTGACCTGATATTTGGCAAGGAGAATCAATAAAAATCGACTTCCCCCGTAGGCTAACCTTGGAGGTCATTCTCTACCCAATCTACAATAGTACACATCAGAAAAATTTAATTTTTATATCAGGATTTCCGTCATTCATTCTTATGAATGGCAAAAGCATTCCTTACAATAAAATCAATTTTTAACAATTTTTTCTCATAATCTCGATAAATCTTCAACAGCATTAAGTACCAGTAATATAGACAGTTGTCAAATTCTATGAGCAACTTCCCCTGCCTGCTTCAAAGTAACAGCCAACGCTGTAATGAACTCCTCATCCTTTCCTTTTTCCAAATGTACCGGCCAGCAACTTCTGACTCTCTCTGTCTCTCTGTCTCTGTCTCTCTCCATGTTCTCTATTTCATTTTAACTACAGCACTACTTACCTTTTGATTATTTGATTTCCTTTTTTCTTTAGGTTAAACATCGTTTCACCTGTGAAAGCAAAAAACGTAATAATTTTTTCTCAATTTAATTTTTCATTCTTTCAATAAGATCTCCATTTCCTTTGACAAAGTGTGAGTTTTGAATATTTTTTTCTGGTTTGGGTTGGACGTAGCCGTTCTGTTGTCTATGGAACCATAATACTGGATATGACCATTACTTTGTTAATTGTCGTACCAAGGCCAGAATCATTTTACAAATAGATGCAATTCTGTCTTAACGTAATTAAAAGTGACAAATCTGCTCCCCCATCGTAATTTCTTTTTCTTCTGAACGGAAGTAAGGAAGGTTTTATTTCCTGTGCAACGCCAGATACTCTAATCAGTATATGTATATGATGCAATGCTCTTCCAACTTTGAAATAGTGCACTCTGGTGAATGGGGAATTACGCGAGAGTGAATATATAGCTTAAATTCAACCTCACTGACCGTCCAGTTCTGCGTAGGTAAGATGCTAGCGTCTGGGTCTGAAGCGAAGGTTTCAATTCTACCTCGTGGTACTGGATGGGATAATGAATAGTCTATAGCCACACTGAAGAGGTGTTATACGACGAAACAGCTGGATGTGGATGACCCAATCATTTAATTATAATAACAATATATGTATATGTATCATATGTATATAGATGTGTGTGTGTGTGAGTGTATTCCTTCCCCCAACTCTCTCTCTCTCTCTCATATTTATGTGTGCAAAGATCACTGGTATCTGTTGGTTATGGATGTTTTATTCCGACAAAGACAACAACAAAAAAATGCTATAATAATTCCGTGCTCATAAAACCTTCGATACCCACTGGTAAATAATTGCAGTTCAGAGACTGATATAATGTTAAATTATTGAAAACCAAAATCCAATTGAAGCGATCCGCGCGCATTGCGTCTAAATTAATATTCGTTAATCAAATTAGAGACGCCATGAATAAAACACAGCGTCGTTGTATCGTTTGCTGAACTGCGGCGAGATCATCTTCGCTCATTGCAGGCAGAGACGAGGAACGAAATGCAGTAGACTCCCGTTATCTTTACAATCTCGGAGACTCAAGAGTGCCGTTATTAGGGATGGATTCTGTACGAAGTGCATTAATAATGAGAAACCAAAAGATTATTTCCCAACGTAGTCTAATGCCCCAATAGTCTAGTACAGGTTACGGGTCTGCAAATAAAATGAACGAACCAAAAAGTAATTATGTTAACCATATACATGATGGTATGTAATTCATTGTTGTCAAATTCCAGTACGAAGTCTGGAGTTGACTCAGTTTTCCAACAATAACAACGACTCATAAACAATCCTCAACAAAATGAGGGGTGTAAATTGATATGTAAAATTGACTATTCCCTACCCTATTTCAGGATCAACTGATTGTGGGGAGACTGTCTTACAGATTAAACTAAATTAGCAAGTCTTAGATATCAACGAAAATTTATCATACAGATTTTTCATTCAATGTAAAGAGAGATATATTTATACAAAAATATATATCTTATAGTGTTTGATGTATCATATATACAATACAAAAATTGCAGTAATCATTTTTAGTTGGATTAGAAGTTAGAGTGGAGTTTGCCCCAGCAGCAATTTTTTTTTCTGAATGTTTCTGTAAATTCCTAGAAATTACATTTGACAGGCAAGAGCTTAGTGCAAGAATAAAGGAATGGTGTATCATAAAAGTTTATATGAGCATTTAATTTGGGCGGTACAGTTTTTAGGGTTTACTGATTTTAGTTTTTTTTAGAACAATGCACTGAAATCTTCATGTGTTGTGCTGCAACCTAATCTCAGACAATAGTCTTGCGAGAATGCAGAAACGAACGTGCCATTAGAACCCGTGTGACATTAAATTGTACCGTTACAACGAGAGTTTACTGTAGCACGTTTTTCTCATCAACTGCTTTTGTAAAACAATATCACCACCGACCCATACACCCATTGCATTTCCAGGTGACAGTGCTGCTGGCTGGGTTGAATTGGTTCACCCCCTCCCCACTGCAAAAAAACAACAACAACAAAAAAAAACAAGACTTATCGCTTGCATCCTGATCCACGCCTGCGCACTTCAGTCAGTTGATAACAGATTCTGTTGAGTCTCTGTCTGCCTACCTACTGACTGACTCGTTTTCGAAATACCATATTCGGGTCCGGGGCACTACATGGAGAGATCACAAGACAGCACAATATATCAGAAGTGTGTGTGTGTGGGGGGGGGGGAACTGGAGTCCGAGACGTCAGAGATTCAATTGGAAAACTCAAATGGCAATGGGCTGGTCATGTTGCAAGAATGGCTGACAAGTGACGGACATCATGACTCACAACGTGGATACCCACAGATCACTTGCAAAACCGTTGCCGATGGAATATAAGATGGCGAGACGAACTAGACAAGTTCAGAAAATATCGGCTCCGCAACGCCCATGATAGAGGGGTTTAACGAATCCTGGGGAAGGTCTATGTCCAACGACGCACGCCAAAAGACTGATCATGATTTGGGTTATAGATACAAGGGGAAAGGCTGTTGAACAATATTTTTTTGGGTATATCTCAGAATTTTTGAGTCGAGGTATTATTATTATTTCTATTGATATTCGGACCATCCTCATCTTGGTTGTTTTTTCATACAACGTTTCGGCCGTTGCACTCTACCAGATGATACCTGACGAAGGCCGTAGAGTGCAACGGCCGAAACGTTGTATGAAAAACAACCAAGATGAGGATGGTCCGAATATCAATAGAAATAAGATTTTTTTTTGTTTTGCTAAAAAAAGATGAATCTATATTTTATTAATATTAACTACGTTTTAACCTTTTTAAAGTTGTTTTTTATCAACTCATGCCGTCATTCTTCAAGAACTTTATTAAAAAAGAAGAGAAGAACAGTTAGCACTCCATCTTTACGAGAGCGGAAAAGATCGTTTGATTCTAACAGACATTAACATCGACTTCTTATTTTGTAGCCAAACCTATTTTTTTATCAAAAATTAAGTTGAGAATAAAAAGCAGTCAAAATTGATAAAATATTGCCCGGCAATACCTGATGAATTAAGGAGAAGTGCAGTTGAACTAATGTTTGTAATTGGCCGAGTGAAGTTCTTACGGCAAGACGTGAAATTTAAATGGATTAACACAGTCAACTGCGCACCCCAAACGACGTCAGCTAGTTTACAAAGTATTTTCCGACAGATTTACCCTGTGTAGAATTTGATAAAACTGTCTTCCTAAATGCATTGGAGCCAAGATTGTCCAGTTCGTCCTTCAACATGTATTTCATGAGGTAGCAAATGATTCGCTTGTACCAAAGCTTGATGATTTTTTGGAAGTGAAACTTGAACAATTTCTTTCAATCTTTGAAACACAAGAAAATATTTCCAAAGTATAGAAAGTTGACAGATTCCATTTCTATTTCACCTATAATCAGCTAAATATCATTATCCGTGAAAAGAAGAAATTGTCATGTTTCAGAAAAGGGTGGGACAGACATTTTAATACGATTTTCCGCTTTATACCATTATCTGAAACTTATCAACAATAAAAAAAACTGATATGAAATAATTACGCAAATTATAATCATAAAATTACAATATGAATAAACATCATTAGCGAAAAAAAGCATCGTTCAGTATTTTCAACTTTTAACAATGGCCGAAATTGATAACGAGAGGCACAGAAAGGAATAGAAGAACATAACTTGGACACTGACAAACATCTTATCAACTGTACGTCTACTTAAACTAGAAACGATATTAATACATTATTAATCAAATATTTATATTTATCAATTGATATATTGGTATTTAATACATATCATGCTTACAGAGGATAATAGTGCCCAATCCCAAATCTGTTTTTCTTTCATTGATTGTCTTAATTCTTCTCATTCGTGCACTGTTTTTAACGTTGAGTGAGTGAGGTTGAGAAACTGTACGAATTTCAATCGAGACCACCTTTCCTGGATTGTAAAATTGCGAAAGAGCTTTTTAGCCCTTTTGTGCATCCGTTGTCGACAACAGTAAAAAAGATATGAGGACACTAAACAAAAGTTATGGCGTCAATTTTTATAATTCTTCCAGAAATAGAATTGACCTCATAGAAGTTTGAATCGAAGAAGATTAATGAATTTGATAGTTAATCTGTGTGAAATATTAACTGTAAAACATTCTTGATTAAAAACATTGTACGTAAATGAAGGGAAATAAAAAAAAATTCTAAAGAATAGCTTACTCAAAATTTACAAAAATTTTATATTTATCGATGCATATTACACCGTTCATTTAAAAAAATAATCTTTCAGAAGCATGCACGTGACACATAAATTAATAATTTAATGACGTTCACTAAAATCCAAAAAGATTTTTTTGTGTTAAAACTGAAAAGTATGCACTGAAAAAATAGTCTGCACTATCGATTAAAATTTCAACTGATCTGTGTGGACCTATATATACATTTATATTTCTATATCTTAATATTTTTGATGGAATATTGAAATTTGCAAAAATTGAGCTAAATTTTCCCTAAGGCAAATACTCATAGTTCACCAGTTCGCGAGTGTAAACAAAACCCGATTTTCTACAATCTTTTCTTTTTCTCATCAATAACGCAAAGATTATTACGATGAAATTGACTGCTTACAAGTTTCTGGCGTGTTCTTCGACACATGTTGAACTTTGATTTAAAAAAAAGAAGCAACGAAACGAAACGTCCGTGATGCTATATGGCTAGGTTGATTTTCTCTTTCAAAATACTGAACGCATTCCAAAAGAACGTTTTCACTTCAGCAGTCGCAAAGGGTCGTTAGATGAATTCAATATTTTATGATTTCAACTGTTTTTTTTAAATTTCTTTTTAGAAATAATGGCTGGTGATGATTCCGTTTTTTTTATGTACCCACAACATTCGTTGCGTTGTTATATTTGCATGAATATATTTTTTAAATCCATATCTGCAGTTTAGGTGTGCCTGGAATTGTAATGGGCGTCATTTTCATACAGAAAATTATAGGCCTTGAGCAATATCCAAGCTTCGATAATAATGAATAGATAGATTATTATGATTTGACTTCCGCATATTTGTTACCATTCACAGCAAAAGCGGCACAATGTAGCTAGATTTTAGATGCTTACGACTCAGTGAGTTTCGTAAACACAATGACCACGCGAGTCATTCGTCACGTTGTGAGCAGGAAATCTTGGCAAAACATCCCATCCCCCTGGTCTGTCTGCCCCCATTACCCAGTCTGAATTAGGTCCCCCTGCGACCTCTGGCTTTCTCCCAAGAGATTTAAGACCATAGACGAGATTAAGGAGACCACGATGAGGCAGCGTATACATTGTATTAGCCTACATGTTGATGTATGTCGTTCTTTCAACACGTTGGTTAACTGTAAAAACCTGACCAGAGTGTGTGGGCAAAAGGATATATTCGTCGTGGCCTCTACATTTTTCGGTTGTGCTATTATAAGGGTGATCAGGTCAGAATTTTCCATGGGTCGTACAATCCCAAATAATGCATTTTCTGAAAGAGCGCAGACTAAGAATCCAGAAACTGTCTATTTTTACTTCATAGCCTAAGGGAATCAAAAGTTATACAAAAACAAAGTTTCGAAATTGGGAAATAATTTTAGAATTTCAATTCTGTTATTCGCATCGGAGGAAGCTATGTAAAAATAGTACGCAAAGTAGTAGTCAATACGTCAATACATGTTCACGCAGTGCGTATACAATATGCATAGCTATGATGTCCAGAGACACTACTGCAAGGCCATAATGTACGAATCATACGGAAAGTCTGCTGTAACAGAAAAAAAAAGGTTTTAATCGCTTTTGGTCAAGTAAAGTTAAAGGAATCAAACAATTGCTACTTTTTCCCCGTAAAAATCCCCCATCTGCGTAAAAAATACGAAAACTGGGTAAATACGGTTCTAATATCTTCTCTATATATCGTACTTACAAGATTACTTTATTATTGTAAATGAGTAGATTAGGTGAGTACTTTTTCCAGGAGAATGTAAATGCATCCCCTCACGGACGGCCATGCTAGAGTGGAATTCAACTCTGTGGCTTTTGCTGCTCAACAAGGCCAAGGTATGGAAGTCCAGACCTGACAAATAAATTTGTTAGAAAAATCTACATCTTACATAACAAGTGTTGTTGTTTATAAAAATTAAAAATAAATCCTTCTATTTTTCATATGGATAGTACGCCCGAGGTAGGCCGTAAAATGGATCAGTTGAATCGTTGTGTGGATAACGAAAATAACGAGAATGCGTTCGATTGTCCGAAAAACCCTTTGAATGATAATGACTCTTCTCAAAATTATACACCAAACTGCGTCTATTTCGTAACCTTTTATCTTTCTACAACGACAAATGGAATGAGTACAGTTCATCCAGTCCTTGGGTACAACTAATCAGACCGCGAGCTTTGTACCCAAGTGAATAAACACTAATACAATTGTTCGTCATCGTTGTGACGTATGCTAAGAAGAAAAAAATAACAGTCGTCATTGTGCTGTGATATCGATTTAGCTCCTATAAACAATAAGTGGGTCACAAGCTGGTCAGTGCATGAAACAATAGAAAAAATTAAACGATTCTCAGGGGAAAAAAATATTTATTTTACGACACCATTTTGAAAAATCGGGAGAATATGGTGTTTATATTTTACCCAAAAGATAATTAACTGCGCATGCTCAGTACTGATTTGATTTATTTCAAATCACGAGAGGTTTGTGCTTCAAACTTTTTAGCGCTGCGAATGAGAATAAAAACAACAACAAAAAAATAACTTGATAACTTGAGTTTAGGGTGATTGAGTTCGGACACGCTTTTGTTGAACAGAGCATTGTTCGTTTAATAATTAGGCTGAGATTGAACCTGATACTCACTGATTCGGGAGTTTCAGATGACGGATAGTTGGAAAATAATCTAAATAGGCAAAGCACTATCCAGAACTTCAGGGAAAATCACACCACTTGACCTTTTGTAGGTATTGCTTTAAACAGTTGCGCTTACAGCCAAGCGTCTATTTCATTTTGGACTTTTGTTTGTCCAAACCTCTTTCATTATGATGGAAATCCTTCTCCCATGAAACTGGTCATTTCAAGATACTTCCTTCCTGGAGCAGATCACTTGAAGATCCACCCTCCTGGACAGGATCACTTGAAGATCCTAACCGCCAAACCAGCCTAGGAGAGAGTGTTTAAATGATCTAAAGAATATACTGAACATTCTTTCAAAGATGGTCAAGATTTCGAATGCTAATTTCTAAGGCAGGCATACCCTCCCCATATGAAAGGTTAGTTCAGCATAATTCCAAACTTGTGCTATACTAATCTAAACTTATTGAATATCTATTATGATGATATGATTAATAATATGTGATATTTTGAGGCCTACCTTTATTGTTGAGACAACTGTGTATTCCCAAGTAGCGATATTGGCCAGGGTTCAAAACCAAATAGAACCCAGGGTTTCGAATGCTGATTTTTGAAACAGGTTTTCAACGCGCAAAGATTGGCTCAAAACCATCTTGTTACCTTAATAAACTGACTATGGCTTTTAGAAATTTTGCTGTGATGTTTACTCTTGTCCAATTAGGCTTTTATCTAGAGAAATAAAGGTTCGTATCATACTCGGAAATAACAAGTATTAAATTTTTTTAGTTCCTTCAAGAAATAAACGTTTGTATAATACACAAAAATAAGACATTTCCAAAATTTTTCTTTAAACAAATTTAGTTTCGCATTGTATACGAATTACATTAGATATGTACAAAAAGGCAGTTAACCTCCCTACCTAATACTTAGGATACAAAGTTACCTCGATTAGCAATTAGTTTTTGCTAAAAATATAATGCGAAACGAAACAGTGCTATACGGGGTCATCATCATCATCATCAGTAACAGCAGCAGCTATTATAAGTTTACTACTCAACAAGTACCTTTCCAACCTCCTCCCATGACGACACTGACCTGTACCATGTCTTACCTTTCTATCTCACCTTTCCCTTTAGAGTCTGGTATTTTTCTATCGCGTTTAGTGTCCCATGGGCGCCAATCGATTAACCCTTTGCTCCATCTGTCGTCATTTCTTCTTGCCAAGGGTCCAGCTCACCTTGCTTAACTATCTGTATAGTATTCTTCACTCTAGCCCCTCCTTTTGATCCATGTTGACTTTTTTCTCGTAGTTATCCTCGACATTGTTCCTTCCATGGCTCTCTGTGCGATTTTAAGTTGGTTCTCAGTTCGTTTTGTTAACTTACATGTTTTGTTTCCCTAGCTGGTATTATGCATTCATTGTATATAGAACATTTCAAGTACATTGGCAAGGAGAGGCCATTATGACTCAGTATATATAGAAATTGATCTAATCATTTAAAAATATATGATGTTTTTGAGCCTCAACAAGATTAAATGGATTAGTGCTGAGAATCTCATTTGGTAGCTCCAAATTCGACAACTTCTTCCTTGGCCTATGACTCACCTTTCCTCAAAATTTCATTGAAATTCACTGAGAACTTTTGGAGATATCGTATGAGTGGATACATAAATGTATAAAAAAAATTGAAAAAATATTTCTCGATCAAAAACGAATTCCTAGATCTACTCCCGAATTCAGTCATTTGTTCCTTGTCCCTTTCCCCAGCCTTGCACAAAATTTCATTGAAATTCATGGAGAAGTTTTAGAGATATTGTGTAGATGGACGGATAGCCTCAGGGTAATACATATACATCTCCAACTTCTTTGGCAAGGGTAAATTATTGCGTATGCGTTTATTCTCATACATCAACATTCTGACACATCAACCAATGTTTACAATATACAGTTATTTTGGAGTATTTCATCATTCATTATTCATTTGGTAGATTTAACATTACCTAATCTATCTCGAAAAAATATCTCAAAAAGAACGCCATTGTGAATTAGCAGTAAGTCGGATATTACTGTGGCGTTTCTACCGGCTTTTGGCGGGAATAGCAACGCATTCCCGCCAAAAATCTTTGCCAACCGTTGCAAAGCACATGCTATCAACGAATCAAAAGGTCACGCTGACATTTGAAGCCTGATTGAAAATCTAGATCAAAGTGTCCTTTACGGCTGACTAAAGCCCGAAAAATCCTCACCGGGTAAGAGTGACTCTAATTGAATTACGCGCCTTCTGCGTTCTGTATTGACAATCACATCTCTGATCCGCTGTGAATATCAATTTACATACCAGACGCAGATTTCCTTACGAGGATATGCGACCTCTGCCCGGAAAGTATCCAATCATTTAATATCAACGAAAAAAAAGCCTACCTCTAAATACTCTTTTCAGGATCGCCCTCAGTTGTCTTGTCTCTGTCTCCTTAACCCATTAACCGCAAATGACAGGAGTTTACCGTCATTGCTATTGTGATTGGCAGCCACTCAGTTAAATCTTTGAGCCAGAGCTTTTATCTTTCAATGGATTATCTTGCAGTGGACAGAGGCTTTTATCTTGCAATAGATAACTATTACTCTTTCCTATCAGTCGTAGTCAATGAGCACCGATGTTTAAGTACTCTTTGAAGTACTCCCTATCATCCCAGGTGTCTTCCACTTTTCAAAACAGTTAGCAAAGTCCTCTTTCGGAATTTACATCAGTTGCCTTGTCCACGATCTGAAATCTCATCTCATTCAACGGCGGAAAAACAGAAATCGCTTGGAGACGTATCTAGACTATAGAGTGAGGTGGCGTCTGACAGTTCTGGGTGATCAAAATGTTCTACCGAAAACCCTGTACGAGACATGGAGATGTGAAGACTCGGTTGTTATGGTTATACAGTATACAAGCTGATTCAATTTCGGACTGAGAAACCACACGCGATATCCAAAATAGATGATCAGTCCAGAAATTACCCAGCTATGTAAATTTTTGTATGATTCTCATTTTGTGGCCTGCCTCATGGCTTTCTCATCATCATGTCTTTTGGCATCCATCGTTGGACATGGACCTTCCCCAGGATTCGCCACAATTCTCCATCATGGGCGTCGTTGAGCCAGTATTTCCTTAATCTGTCCAGTTCACCTCTCCATCTTGTGTTCTCTCGGCCTCGGTTTCGCATGTGATCTCTGGGGATCCATGTTTTGCGTCGTGATGTCCATCAGTTGTCTTTCATTCTCGCAACATGACCAGCCCATTGCCATTTGAGTTTTCTAATAGATTCTATGATGTCTCAGACCCCCGTTTTCTTCCTGATATATTGTGCTGTCTTGTGATCTCTCCATGTGAGGTTGAAGATGATTATCTCATGTGCACGCTGCATGCTTCTCAGTTTGCGGATCTGTCTCTTGGTTAGGTTCCATTTTCCAGCTATGTCTTTAATAGATGCATATTTCCCACTGGTGCCAGTGGTTGAGGTTCAAGCCACAGGCAAAACGAGCCAAGATTTCGAAGATTGATTTTTTAAACGTAGTCACTTCCAACTTGGAAGATTGGTATCATAATGCGGTGACACTAAATACAATAGCGATGTCAAAGGGCTAAGAGTTCAAATGCTTTTATTGAAAAAAAGCTATGTTGGAAGCTACCAGAAGTGTCTGGTCTACTTTATTAGCGAGCCAATGAGGAGATCACTAGATCATTACAGATGTGACAAGATTTTGATATGTTGAATGGATGCCAGCTTCGAAAAAGGTTAAGAACCGCTGAACCAGATAGAAAGACAAGCAGTTATATAACAAAAGCTGGGTGACATTTCACCAATATTCCTCCTTCCTGGGCATCAGTTAGATTGAAAAAAAAAAGTCATGTACAAGGTATACGTGAAGAATTACAGACGGGGAAAGCAAAGGTTACAGACCGGATAATAGACACATTTAACGCACTGAAAGCTCGTCTATAAAATAAAAGAAGGAAATTACTCACAAAAGAGACAAATCAACCTAATTCGTCCAAGAATTGTAAACGTAGAAACAGACAAGCAAAAACAAATAAAGAGATATTACTATTAGACCTCTTTCAAACATCCTGATCAACACCTGAAACCATCAGATTTTGAAGACCTAATTCTTTTGTAAGAATACTGGGAGTCAACTTGGTGATCTCTTTATATGATAAACTACTTGTACATCTATATATTTTATCAACAACATTTATGCTGGGCGATAACTATTAAATAATATTTATGGAGTAGTACTCCTTATTCATCTATTAATTTTCGTGAATAAATTTTTGAACATAAACCAAAAAATGTAAAGTAACATAATATTTTCGATAATTTTTAAAAGTACAATGCAATTGCAAAATTATTTGAATACTCCTGTCATTCTTTGTTGGCGTGAGTGAACTAATTGATAACAATAAATCTTCTGTTTTCTTTTCGTGAATTTTCTACGGTGCACGAAAGTTTTGCACCTTTTTTAACATCGAGTGAGTGATTGTTTGAAACTTGACAATTTACAATCGCTATTTAATACAATTTGTCATTTGTACGATTTCAGTCAAGTCACTTTATTCTTGCCCTTTTCTGCCTCCATTGACGAGTCCGACAATGGTTGTAATTTTTGCTTTTGCAAACCGGAGATTGACGAATATCATTTAAGATTTAAAGAATCTTATCATAAATTTCATATTGTCGGAATTTTAAACCCAAAATTCCACTTTGAAACATTTTCATAACGGAAAAGCTGCGTGGACTACGTCAACCTGTCTGAGGATACCTAGGGGCCTACGCAGGTCTTTCTGGGAATCAGCACGAACCTGCCCGAGGATGCGCGACACCTATGCCAAGATTTGATCGCACAGACTGCCAATTTGTACACACAAAATACTCAATCCGTTTTTTCCTTTTTCGCCAACCAGCCCACATGGCTGTGATGTATAAGAGGACATATACTGAAGAAAATGTTTTATGTTTGTATTGTCAAATGTGCTGTTATTTCTCCAACGCGCAACACTAGGCTACCTGCTGCACACTGACAGCAAAGACTTATTTACGTAATAAGGGTGCCTGCCGTTGACAGGAAAAAACGAACCTCGAATTTGACAGCATTAGCGAAGAAATAATGCTCGACTGTATAAGTTATTTGATCCCCGGGCAACGCCAGGAATCCCTGATTGTATGTATAGTCTGTACAGCTTCACAGCTCGAAATACTAAAAATGTATTTTTTCATGAACACTTTATGTCATTTCAGTAAATTATTTCCGAATATCTGTTAATGCAATTAATGTAAGATTTTCAATGGATTTTATGTTTTACACATTATTTATGTTCCACAATGCCTGGAGAGCTTTATAGGTTTAAACACTAAAGATGTAAAAGATTTTTCCAGAAGTTTATGTCATTTCAGTCAGTTATCTCCAAATATCAGCTAATGCAAGTAACATAAGATTTTCGGAAGGTTCATATACACGTTAGTAAGTAAAAATTTGGCGCCAATCGATGAAAGAAAACATTTATTTTACACAGCGAATATTTATTTCCCAACATAATGTACTTCCTCATAATTGCACATAACCCAACGCTTCTCCATAATTCATACCAATCGAACATTATGCAGTAAAAGATTCATATCAAAATTCAGCTACCAGCAGTATCATGCTACGGACGCATTCATCCACCCTCGTATATATATATATATATACATATATATATAATACATTTACCGGGTATATATCGTTGTAATTCTTTATATATATATATATATATATATATATATATTAAAAGTCGACCGATGGAAAAAGGGTCTTTCTTAGCTTCTCCCATGTCCACCGTGACTTTGCTGATCCTTGCCATGTCTTACAGGCAAAACCTTTCAGTCTAATCTCTTATGTTCTCACCTACAGCGTTTGCTATATCTTGAGAACCAGTCTGTTCACCTTTTCCATTATTTGTTATCATTTCTTCTTGCTATGTGTCCAGCCCATCTTCATTCATATTTATAAGTGTGTGTGCGTGCAAAGTTTTTATTCCAACTATATTTTGTTAAATTGTTCAACATGAATTGCTAATTCAACTAAACATTTTATATTCATAGAAAAAACAAATTATGAAGTGTAACATTATCCCTTGATGTGTATAAATGCATTATTTCTTATCTGGAAGCTGCCGATTCCATTCTGCCCGAATTCTTCATATGAAGAAAAAAAAACGTTTGAATCCGTTGAAGGCCTCTTCAATTTGTTCCAGATTGGAGTAAATTTTCACCTGTTGAGAATAGGTGTATGTGATTTGTTGAAAAGAAAATCGCAAGAGAGAGAGAGAGAGAGAGAGAGAGAGAGAGAGAGAGAGGGGGGGGGAGGTCAGGTGAAAAGGTTGAGTGCAATAAAGTCACCAATTTCCACTGATTCACCTTTCCCAGGTATTTTTTGTAACATGAGATTGTTTAAGATTGGTGACTTTTTCAAGCCAAAAAAGTCGAAAAAGAATTCACCACAGCATATCCCACCATACATATCGCCATGAAATTTTGCCTGCGTTCAAATAAGACCCAGGTGCAATTTAGTTTTAGAAAATTACTAAGCTATCCAAGTATTTTTTAATTAAAAATTTTTTTTTTTATTGAGGATTCGATTTATAATGTAAGTATAATACCAAACTGGACACTTATTCATGTCCGGTTGCATTTGCGTTTACCCAAAGAAAATCCAATAACCAAACCTCTTCCCCTCAGTCTGGGTTAACATAACTCAGGGACAGCTAGAGAACTATGGCTACCGAATTTTCTGTGTCTACTAATGAGATCATGAAGCATATTTTTGGCAGATCAATCTTTGAAAATAATGTGGCGTATGCGTTCACGTTCCCTCCAATAATGATGATGTGTTTTCTATGCATCTGTCTATCTATATAATTCTAAAAGTATGATCCCATTCGTCTGTACGTGACCTCTAAATAGCCGAGATAGTGCGTTGTAGCCAGCGGTGTAGAATTAAGGTACTCCCAAAAATACATTTTTAATCACTTATTGTGACCAAATGTCCTATTTAAGTCTTCCGTTGAAACTAGCTGAAAACCCATTCCTTCGGCGGTTTTCATCTTGAAGATGGTGATGCTAAAAATGAAAGATTTACTCATCTAATTGCAGTTTTTCTTTCAAGATTCAATGGGAATAGAAAGATAGAATTCGTTACTATTGAAGATTTTTGAGTACTCAACAAAAATGGTGCCTACCCGAGAAGTTGGACTAATTTTCAAGTATGATTTCGAATTAGAAGATAATGCTGCTGAAGCTGTTGATATTGTCAACACAGCAATTAAAGTGAACACTACTATAGTGCGAACTGCTTGGCGTTGGTTTAATAGGTTCACTTCTGGAAATATGGATACCAATAATAAACTTGTTCTTAATTATGAAAAATTACCTGGAGAAGAGGCCAACAACCCACAAACAACGGTTCGAGCACTTTCTGGAGACTTTCAGGGCTTCAGCAGCGCCTATATTATTTCATCACAAGGTCATACGAAAGGTTAAAAAGTTTGAAAATGGGTACCACATCAACTGAGTGAAATGTTCCATGACTGTGCCTACCTCCACACCTGTTAGATGTGTCTAAGTTTCGAAACTTGCAATATGAAGTATTACATCATTCTGTATATTAACCTAGAATTCCCCTATACATTATTATATTTTCCAGCATTTTTAACTTCATATCCCTAATAAATGGTTGAAAGATTGGGAAACCATAATTCTTGTTTTTACTGGATTTGGGTCCACTTTATCTAAAGTATTTTATACAGATCATAAGAGAATCGTCGGAAAAAGGTTATTGCTTCAAATGGCCAATTATTTTGGATAAATATTTACCTTTTTTGTTGTTTACTTATTATTTAAAAAAAAACCATATTTTATAACCTAATAATATTTCTCATAGATGCACAGTTTTAAGACCTTTGGAATTTTGCGAGAATAATAGTAATTCTGTATATTTTTGCTTTTTGTCTCCCCTTCATTCAACCCGTGTATATACTTATAAAATCAGCGATACCCAAAGTAAAACAAAATATGTGCAGTTGCTTAGAATAAAATACAGTATTACTTCGATTAGCACTCTAGAAATGTTCCTAAAAATGCTATTCGGGGTCATCACAATATGGCATAAATAGAAATACGAGTTTATTGTACGTAGAGCTATCCCACTGAAAATATTGTGCCAGCAATTATTTTAAAGTACATGAAATCGTTGTTGGGCCTCAACAAGATGTAATGAATCAGTGCTGTGCATCTCATCTGGTTGCTATTCTGCATCTGGTAAAATACCGCTAGGTGTTGATGTATCTCGCTATAATGATGTTATTATGTGCGTGGGCATATTCTCATATACATTGCATTACAGTATACAGTCATTTCAGACACTGTCCATGGTGCCGTCTTTTATGATTATTTTTCCTGAAATTTATCATGAAAAAATATTTTGAAAGGAGCGGTTAGGCGAATCAGCGCTAAACGAGGTAGTGTTGGGCGGGATATTGCTGTGCAGCCCTTTGAACGGATTATCAACTTTTTAAAAGGTCGTTCAGAAGCCAACAGCGAATGCAGTAGATTGCTTTGCCAGGTCCCTTGTGTAATGCACAAATTGCAATTTGTTTTATGCTCTATCCTCTGAATTATCTCCACGGTGAGTCAGTTTTAGATTGTTCATAAAAGATCTTTGAGGACTTGAGCGACCGATATAATAATCATAAAAACGTATTAGTAATGAGTTCTCATTATTCATTATTTTCATCATCATCATCATCATTATTATTATTATTATTATTATTATTATTATTATTATTGTTGTTGTTGTTGTTGTTGTTGTTACGAAGATTGAAGATGAAAAAATGACAGTTGTGCCAGAGAATGAGAGAACTATTCGCAGAAGATTGAGGAAGAAATTCAGTTGCAGAAAAAAAAGAAGAAATACAAAGAAAAATGATCAAAGAATTAAGGCAGGAAGAAAGCGAACGAAAGAAAGAAAAAGAGAAAGAAAGAAAGAAAGAAAGCAACAATGAAAGCGAACAAAAGCAAGAAAAAATGAAAGCGAAGTAAAAGGAAGAAAGAAAGGGAAAAAGAGGAAAAAGGAAAGTGAACAAAAGAAAGGCAGAAAGAAAAGGAATGAAAAGAAAGAAGAAACAAAAAAGAGAAAAATAAAACCAACCGCAAGAAAAAAAAAACAACAAAAAAAAAAAACGAAAAGTGCACACAATTCTCTATACCTTGTGAGAATCACAGATTTTACAAGTACATTATCAGGTTGAATGCAGGGGAAATGAAAAGCGAAATTCGATGTGAATTACTTATTGGTATTTTCCTAAATTGCAGCACAGTTAAAAACATGGAAAATGGAATCAGCGAACCGAGTTCAAACTCCGACTGAGATATTTTTCGTTCATTTCACACTAAGGTCCTTAGTAAATGCACGGATCCATCTCTAACCCCACTTATAAGTAAAATAGCAAGATAGATTGAGCACTTCAGTCTTGGGTGGCAACTAGTCTAGGAGACGGACGACCAGTGACAACAAGAAGAGGAAAAGTAAGTTGGTGAAAGTAGAAACAGCGGAGAAGAAAGGTAATCTCGCTATGATACATCAGATGTCCGTCCGTCAGTCTGTAATCGCATAACCCAAGGGCGGCTTGAACTATGGCCAGCAAAAGTTCAGTGTTCACTGATGGGAACCAAAAGCATGTTTTTAGAATATTAGATTTCGAAAATTTTAAAACTTTAAAAGTTTTTAGCGAAGGGTTCGATTCACCATGTAAGTATAACGTTTACTTTGTATCCGTCACGTTAGCTTTAGCCGAATCTTAATCTTTTTGTTGAACCATAAAAACTCAAATGGCAATGGGCAGGCCATGTTGCAAGGATGTAAGACAACCAATGGACATCACGTCTCACAACATGGATCTCCAGAGATCACATAAGAAACCGAGGCCGACAGAACACAAGATGGAGAGATGAACTAGTGAGGTTTAGGAAATACTAGTTCCGCGACGCCCATGATAGAGAATCGTGACGAATCCAGGGGAAGGTCTATGTCCAACGACGGACGTTAAAAGACTGATGATGATGATGATGATGATGATGATGATGATAGAGTAGACATTTAGCTGAAAATCTCGACTGTGGGTTGGATTTTCACTCTTTCTCGCTTTCAATTTTGACCAGTCTCTTTCTCTCTCAACCATCAATGACAGCTCTCTTTCATTGTCTATCTCTCCAAATCACATACTCCCTTTGTCTCTTTAATCCGCTCTCCATCTCTCTCTCTTATTCTCATCCTCTCAAACCACAAACTCTTTCTCCAAACCCACTTGTACCTCTCTCTCTCTCTCTCTCCCTTTCTCTCTGCTCTCTCTCATATTTCTTTGAACTACACACTTTCTTTGCCAGCCGTTCCATCTCAATCTCCCCAATACTCACACGCGTGATCACAATGGCTTTATACGACACTCTGAATTTTCCTTAACCGCACACACTGTCTTTCAGAGTATTCATACAATCTCTTTCCCTCTCTCAATCTCAGTGAACCACACTCCCTCAGTCTCCATACTACTAAGTCTCTCATAACCACCCTAAACAATGCGCACTCTCTCACGGTCTTCCTAAATCACACACACATAAACACACACACACACACACACACACACATAGTTTTCATACCTCTGTGTCTTGTTCAATCACCCTGAATAGCGCACGTGCACACATACACACAGTCTTTAAATCATTGTCTCTCTCTCTTTTTCTATTTCCCTAAATCACGCACCCCCAATCTCTTCATACTGCTCTCTCTCTCTCTCTCTCTCTCTCTCTCTCTCTCTCTCTAAGCTACTATTCCAGGTAAAACACGGGGAAAGGAACAAATTGATCGTATGTCGGTCAAGGCAGGACAATAAGAACAAAATAAATACGATGTGAAAGAAAGAATGCAATTGCTAATTTGCCTTGAAAACAGAACAAACACAAAATAAAACTTCCTTCAAGAAAACTCTTCCCCTAACCTCTCTTTGTTATAGATCTCATACGCAAGCTTCACTCACGGACTCTTTTTTTCCCTGTCATCATACAGGAATTCCCCCGATTTTCGGATGTTCGCCTTACGCCACTTCGCTTTTACGAAAGAACCCTAGACGCCATAGCTTTTGACTATAGCTGAGCCTCTGACTTTTTTTCTCGATTTTTTTTCGTGTACCTGTGAGCAAGATGTGTCCCAGGGTATCAGGAAAGTCTAAGGCAATTCGTAAGGGTTTTCATTTAGCGTAAAACTGACAGACATAGAAGGTTATTTGCGGATCTTTGAGCGCTCAAAAAATTTTCCCAAAATAAATTAAATTAAAATTGCTTCTCCGCTTTATGCCATTTCAGCTCATGATTTTTTTTCGTTATAGGAACGTTCCACTCTCTCATAGCTGGGATAACCTATAATTAGACAGTAAACTCTCGTTATAACGGTGCATGGTCTAATGGCACCATTTTAAAGCACTCGTTCGAACGGCATATGTTCAAAACTATTTTTGCCAGACTATTGTCGGAGATTCGTTTGAAGCAAAAGCACATGGAGATTTAAATGCATTCTTTCAAAAAACTAATATTGGTAAACTCTCAAAATAATATCACCTTTTTAGTTTCTCATTACAAATACACTTCGTATATAACCCATCCGTTATAACAGCCCCTGTAAATTCCCAAGCTGTAATAACGGGATTCCACTGCATATACATATTACCTTGGCTATATAACTTACAAAAGGCCTGCATATCCACCCTTTTATTTTTACTCCAAAACTTGGTCTTCTCATCACGTCTGCACGTTTTCAGAGGTCGACCATATTCGTCCTTATGCAAAACTGCCTCTTCAAAAACTTCCAGAGAATCCTTCACTGCTTTTCCCATTTCTCAGAAAGATTAATTGGTCTGCAGAACCACCGAATGGTCTTTCTCTTACAGCAGACACCTAATAGCCTTGATCTTTGAAACAATTACCTCGACGCGCAATTAGAAGCGATTGAGCTTTCTAGCTAGTGCCCTTACGCTGACTACGGCATCAGCCGTCTCTATCCGGGTTTCCCATATCACAAATTTCTCTTGTCAGTAGGGGGCGATAACTGCCAGAGAAATATTCAAATGTATTCTGGAAAAAGCGTCTTTTTATAAGTAATAAATTCTTATATATATATATATATATATATATATATATATATATATATATATATATATATATATATATATATAAATAATAACCTGGGTGTCATGAAAGGGATATTATTTTGTATTGGCGTCTTTGGGTGCCTCGCTGTGGAACAGTGGTCAGCCAGCTGGTATTGCAGACTATTACTATTATGATAAGTCCGATCCATGCCGAGTGCTCCTTCACCAGTAGTCTTGTACCAGACTACACTAATATCTGGGGGAACTACCACATATCCGATGGTTAGTAAGCTCATCTTGTCGGCCATTCTGCTATTACTGTGAGTTCGACCCTCGCACGATGCCCAATTAATGAAGCCTTGGGTCAGACTGATATGCTTTGAAAATTATTAGGGTGCATCGCTATGTAGTAATGGTTAACAAGCTCGTGCAAACCATAACTACAGTTGTAAGTTCGATACTCTCTGAGTACATAGCTTTTGCTTTTTCTCTCATCGTAACTCGGTGTCAGGAGTTGTTTACTAAGCATGGCTTAGTCAGGCACAAGGTCACAATAGCTGGGCATCTGTAATGTCCCAGGAGTCTCCAAAGGGTTAAAGAATACATTCTTCGTAGAAAATTGATGCTAGATGTCCATTTTTTTTACCAGCCTTTTCTGATCCATTGTTGGATATCAGCCTCCACCAATTAGGACATGGGACGGGGAGTTTGGCCTTACACTGCCAGACTGGCCAATAATGCGTTGGAAGGGGAAGGGAGGAGATAGATACATATTTTTCCCAAGGGCAAACTAGCTTGCTGAGTCCATTCTTTGCGCCGTCAACCGCTAGGCCACTTCACACCTCGTATCTTACTTTATCTAATAAGTCGTTCAAAACATCCTGTGGCATAAATAAACGAAAGAGAATACACAAAGGCGCCGATTGTTCCATACATGCATACAAATAGGCTGGAACTTCGGGCCACATTATCTCCGATGTCATATTTATTAGTCGACGGATAGACATATGGAGTATAAGTAATCATGAAAAGGAAGCTGGAGGCTTGCAAGTGATATTTGATCGTTGAGTCCAGTCGTTCGATGATTGGATGAAGTCGTTATCGGTTCTGTATCAATCGGGGATATAAATCAATCAGATCACATAACAAGCATAACACCCCCATGTCTTACGCGTATTTGAGGAAGGCATATCTCCAACAACGTACGTTAAAGGCTGATTAGAAGAAGAGAAGGAAAAACTAGAAAAAAAAAAAAAGAAAAAAAGAACAGGCCTTTTGCTGTTTCGTTTCTTGTTGCTGTGGTTGGCTTTGTTTTTATTTCATTGTTTTCAGATGAATGAAATTATGTGAAAGGGTTTCCCCATAACAGTAGGACCATAGACGGCGGGGCCTGCGTGCAGAATAATCTTTCAGCCCGTACAATGAAGTTTTAAGGTGTAGTCTAACCCCAACCCTATAAACCAAGGATTTGTATTCCATGGTCCACCGAGGTGGCACGTACCGGCCTGGCATTTGCTAAAATACGATATTTTGAGAGAGAGAGAGAGAGAGAGAGAGAGAGAGAGAGAGACAGACAGACAGACAGACAGACAGACAGACAGACAGAGTCAGAGAAAGAGAAAGATATAGAGAGGAGGTTATAGTGACAGATGGTTGGAGATGAGAGACACACACGCGAATACGCTAACACATACGCGCTTGAAGATATAGATATTCAGATATACACACCAATACGAAGACACGCACAAGCATACCCTTGCTTATATGCAGATAAACAAATACATGCGCGCACAGGCAAATATACTCACTCAAATACACACACACGCACACACAGAGATACAGATACATACACTCGTGCATGCGTAGAAACACAGATATACGCATGCAGTTGTACATACACGCACCTAGATACACGGATTGGATTCTATACACATACGCTCGCTCACAGATACTCACTTGAATGTAGATTCACATAAACACAGACTTACGAACAGATGCATATACAAACACGCTCAAATGAATTAATTTTCTTTCCTTTTTAGTGAAAAATACTAATTAAAGAATAGTTCCCCTTATCCATTTCTCTGCAAATAGGAGAGATAGGGGCTAGTTGGTCACGGGGGGTAGGTCGGATTATTTCAATATTTATTTCCACCATTAGATGGCACCACTGCTGGCCTCGTTTTGACCAGAAAAATCCCGCCCTTTTTGCTTCTAATTTTGAGTCATATGTATTGTTAGCAAGAAAAAGTTTTGCATGAAAATCTTTTCTTTTTTTTTTACCCTGATGAGCAACATTTCTACTTGTGACAAACGTGTGCTTAATCTATGCTGTATTGTGGGGTTACGATAGCGTGGTCTGTTTATAAGAAATGGCAATAGATAGTAAATATTCTATATTTCAAGCAGCTTCAGTCAGAACGTTTTCTGGGAATAGGACAGATGAAGAAAACCCATGTGTTTGGGGCAAGTTGGTACATTATAAGAGGCGAGCCTTGATGGGGTAGGTTGATACACCCTTTCCGAATGTTCAAATGATATGATAAATTTGACGAATATTTCAGATTTAAACGACCCATTCAAGGGAGTCTCTTTTCCATGGTAATTTTTGGTAATATTTGCGTTTTGGCAGATTGATTTCAAAGGAAGTTACAACCATCCAAGTGGAAAGTGTACTAACAAGCCCCGCCCCTGATTATAATATTCGATACAAAAGAAGAGACTGCATATGAAACTTCATGTCCGGCAAAGGCGGTCTTTAGGCGGGTTTATGTTATTATTTCAATTAGCTCATTGTTTTCCGAACAACCTAATTTAATATACGAGAGACATGGCTGTAACTATCATTAATATAATTTTAACAATGAAGGAATCAATATAACTATGGAAGTACACGTTTTCCTTTAACTCCGAAAGTAAAGTGTTCCTACAAGAAATTTCGTATGCCGAAATGGTGTAAAGTAAAGAAGCGATTGGCATTGATTTATGCGGGAAATTTTTAAGCCGTCCAATATTTTGATTATGGAATGACAGGATGAGTCGTTGGAAGTTGAGATAGTGAGAAATACGAGAAAATAGATTGTAGGAGAGAGAAGTTAAGAGGAAACACATTGCCTTTATAGCGGCTCGCTGCAAAACAAACATTACTTCAATTTTTGCCTCTTTTCGTAAAAGCGAAAAAAATTGGCGTCAAGCATATTTTTTAGAAGCAGGAAATACCTGTATACAGATTACATTGTAAATATTTATTATTTCTGTGCAAAAGGTTCCAGCGCTCTTTTTTTTTTTAAACTAGAGACTAAACACACAATTGATAACCGGTTTTTCGCATACGCCTATTACTAAGTTTAACTTAGTCTGATACAATGCGAAATAGGAGTTGATCTTCCAAGTGAGGAGGGCTTGCTTGCCTTAAAAAACGGATTTCAAAATCCTACTTGGGCACGAACTCTTACCACTAGCGTCAGTTGGAAATACAGTAATACCTCGGTTTGCACTATAGATACGTTCCTAAAAAATACAACCCTAAACGAAATAGCACCATCATCATCATCATCATCATCATCATCATCATCATCATCATCATCATCATCATCATCATCATCAGTCTTTTAATGTTTGTCGTTGGACATAGACCTTCCCCAGGATTCGTCACAATTCTCTATCATGGGCGTCGTGGAGCCAGTATTTCCTTAATCTGTCTAGTTCATCTCTCCATCTTGTGTTCTGTCGGCCTCGGTTTCTTGTGTGATCTCTGGGGATCCATGTTGTGAGATGTGATGTCCATCGGTTTTCTTTCATCTTTGCAACATGGCCTGCCCGTTGCCACTTGAGTTTTTTTTTTTAATGGTTTCTATGATGTCACGGACACCCGTTTTCTTCCTTATATACTGTGCTGTCTTGTGATCTCTCCATGTGTTGTTGAGCATGATGCTCTCATGCGCACGTTGCATACTTCTCAGTCTGTAGGTCTGTCTCTTGGTTAGGTTCCATGTTTCAGCTCCATAAGTGACTATCAGAAGAATGCATTGGTTGTATACTCTTCTTTTTAGGATTATTGGGATCATCTGGTTTTTGAAAGTTGAGTTTGTTCTGTCGAAGGCTTGCCATCCCAAAGTGATTCTTCGCTTGATTTCCTCCTCATTTGAGGGTCTCACTATATTGGGTAATAATTATGACATAGCATGACTAGCATGTCTAGAACACCTCTCTTTGCCATGCTGCTGTGCTTCTAGCTCAGGTTATTTTTATTGTTAAAGTATATGATGGCGTTGTTGAGCCTCAACAAGATGGAATGGATTAGTTCTGAGTATCTCATTAGCTAGTTAATTTCCGGAGCAGATGAAATATCACTAAATTTCTCTATATATATCGCTACGTGATAAATTATTGGGTAGTGATTATGTTTATTCTCATACATACGGTACATTAACAAAATCGTACGGTTTACAGTCAATTCAAGACAGCATAATTTTGCTGTCTTTTATGATCATTTATTTCGGAAATTTGAAATTAATAAATTTATTACGAAAAGAATTGAATGCGTTAGCGCTAAATGTTCTAATACTATACGTATCATCCCAGCCATGAACAGGCTTAAATGAATTACACGATTTCTTCTCTTTTCATTTTCACTATGTTTAGCCTCTTCCTTCTTCCAACCCATCTATTTTCCCCCTGGTCTTCTCAACGCCTTCCTACGATTTTTCGCACAAACTTATCTCTCGTTTCCCGTTCAGGGGACCAATTCATCTATCGATCTGGTCAACTCCTTCCTCCCGAGTTCCATTCTCTTATCTCCGGACAACTACCCCAAATTGGACTAATTCAACTGACCCATTCTTTATCAACAGAAAGGACACACGTAGTAGTATCGATTTATCAAAGTCTGCATTTGGCGGGTGTGGTCTGGTCTTGGAGGCGATGTGGGGCAAAGAGATTGTGACATGGCGAGGAACCGGTCGGAGTTTTACCGATCTGGCGCTGGTGGTTACATCTGCCTTGTGTTAGTTTTTTTTATCTCGCACAGATCTCTACTTTCCGGTACATCAAAATGTGAAATCCGTTATTTTCTGCAAATACAATAATTCACCGTTTAATGCTATGGTGTTTAGAGCTCTTTCGCTATGGTGCTCTTTTTCAAACATTTTACGCAATATATTTACTAATGTCAAACTTCTGAAATGGATAACGATAAAAAAATTGCATCATGGACAGTCTCCGAAATAATTTTACATTGTTCACTTTCGTTAACAGGAATAGACACACACAGATATACAATAATTTATCATATAGCTATATATACTGACACCTAGTGATATTTCACAAGCCCTGAGAGGCAGCTACATCATACGATACACAGCACTAATACATTCCATCTTGTTAAAGCTCAACAATGACATCAATTACGATGATATCCCACTTAGCCTATCAAGCGTGTATCTCTAATTATACCATGTTCTAATGATCTCGTATAGCGCTGTTTCGTTCAGTGTTACATCTCTTAGGGATGCATTTAGAGCGCTAACCATGGTGGTACTGTAAATATCATGCAGTAGACATATACATTCAACAATCACAATGTTTGTTTGTTTGTTTGTTTGTTTGTTTGTTTGTTTGTTTTTTTTTATCGTCGCTGTCCAACAAGAACTTAATCATGAGGTGCCCAGTGCTTCGCTGACGTAATAATCCAAGTCTGGCTTTGAGAATTATTCAAATGCTCCGTACAGCATAGAGCCTCTCCCCCACTGTAAAGGCCAACAATAGGTATAACAACTATTTATTTTTATTATCTATCAATTTCAATTCATTGCTATCTATCTACTTGGTTATAAAACGAATATGAGAATACGTCCGAATAACTCTCGAAAAAATGATAATGTTTTATCCCAGGATGTAGCATTAATTTCTGAAGTTATTTATCGCAATAGGATGTTTCGTGAGAGGAGTGGATTTAGCAGTAAAAAGATTGATAAAGAAAGAAAAGACTGAGTAAAAAAAAAACAAACTTGCTTATAAGTAGGTCCGATTGCATCCCAACCCCACCAACGGAGCTTTGAAGCAAAATATATATTATTTCTAAAAAGATATTTTTCAGGGTTCCTCATGTATACTGCCCCCCCCCCCTGAATTCCGGTGCACCTCCCCTCGTGGGGTCTGCGGGCCTCACGTCTCGCCTCTTCCATAAAGAACTGATGGTACCAAGCTTTTTTGTTTCTTTTCAATTTAATTTCAGAATGGTAGAAGTACCAAAAAAATCGCCAGCATTTGCCTTTATCTTAGTCTGTATCTCTGATTAGTATTTACCTTTGTGGTAAACATACTTACTTACTGCTCTTGCGTTGGCTACGGTTTCAGCCGTCCCTGCCTGAGCTCCATATATCACATTTCTCTGTTTCGGCTCCGGTTTGCTATTTGTGAAATAGACTTACGTATAGGCGACAAAGCATTCGAAGCGACGTCAGTCATCTCACCCTGCGCTATTATTACGCATAGCTTGGGGGTTACAGATTTATGACTTTCCCAAGGGCATTTGTACGAAGTGAACACATACTGTCCTTGCCAGAGTTTGAACTCAACTCATCAAGTCCATTTTTTGTGCATCGGGCACCGGCACTCGATGTGGAAAATGCGTCCTATAAAAAGCCTTGCTTCTTAGAAATTAACTTCTGGTTTCTTGATTTAACCCTTTCAGTACTGAGTGTTTCTACCTACGCAAAAAAAGATTCAATTAACGAGGGTAAAATGTCAAGGATGAGGTGAACAACAAGGTAAATAGTCACAAACTATTTACAGCCCTGGGGTTGTGCCAGACGCCACTCCCACATTTGACGGTGCTGAAGACGAGGAAAAAGATGCATTGCATTAAGCCTTAGATGCGAAGACGTTAGCCACGCTATTAAGATTAAATAACTCTGTCTTGAGAAGAATGCCAATGATGTGAACGACGATACGTTGTACGAATCAGTCAAAAGTAATACGAAGTCTGTCCGGAAAGTATCCAGCTATTTTTGTCATCTCGTGAACTGGTTGAGCGGTCTTGATGCAACTTAGTCACCAGTGATTCACTGTTGAGCAAGTTATTATACTATATGATCGTTGCATTCACAATGACCGAGTCATTCTTCGCATCACCTCTGTTTTTGTTTTTTTGCTAAACATCGTATGATTCAGGTCAGCCACCTCTACTACTGTCTAGATTTGTCTCTCTGCGGTTCGTGGGTGAGATCGAACAGAACGCTATGAGGCAGCTGATGGCGATCACGAAAGAGGACTTTGCAGTCTGTTCTGAAAAGTGGAAGGGACGCTGGAATAAGTGTATGAGATCCAAAAAGGAGTACTTTGAAGGGGACTTGGGCGCCATTGCTCTGAGTAGATTAAATGATTGTATCATTTTCGCGCTTTGGTAAGGTATGAATCCAACCCTCAAACTCGACTCATTGCCAGTATTTTTGGTCATGGGCTTGTAACTGCCAGATTACTTACAAAGATGAGAAGGACTGAGATGAATTCTCTTTAACGTTATTAAAGGTTTCTCCCACTATCTGGAAAAATTATTTCTGTAAAACATTTCATGAATCGAAATGGTGTAAAATGAAGAAGCAGTTGCAGTTAATTTATATGGGAAAAAACTTTTTGGGCGTTCCAAGACCTGAAAAATGGTTAGTTTAGTGTATTAGGCTGAGTTAATGGTGGTGGGAAGAAGTACATGTGACTGTAGTGTAGAAGAGACAGGAACAAAGTGCGCGCTGCCTCTTTATCGGATTGCTGTAAAACAAACGCTGGATGCCATTTCTTGCGTCTGTGTCTCTTTTAAAAAAATTTGATAAGGGATGTAAAGTATACTTTTGAAAATTGTAAGTGGCTCAAAACAAACTTTTGAAAAAGAGTCGGATACTTAAACCTTACTTGACCCGGGCACCATAGCCATTGTTTGCTTTGACAGACGATCATCACTGACAATTACTGAAGCAGGAAAGGAAAACATTCCTTCGAGTTGACATCGTACAATTCAGAGGAATTATCATCTCAACTTACGATAGCGCTAACATTAGCCAAAGAGCTCGTCGCGTCTCTTCGTTATGCCGGAGATTATTAGCAATTAACCTTCAACGGTCATCACGGGGAAAGGCACTTGAGTTTTTCCCCAGAGGCGGCAATAAGTAGTGTCTCCATTGTAAACATTCGCGTAGTCCTTGTCTGTCTGTAGTCACCAAAGAGCGGACATACAACCCCAAGTCTGTTCGTTATACAAAAAAAAAGATAGCCTCGGCGAGCAGTAACGCTTGCATGAATTCCTGACCAGTATCAATATATATTCTTGACTCTCAATAAATTTATCTATTTATCTATTATATATTTAAAAGCACTATTTTGTCACTAACGCTTGCATCTATTTCTGACCACTGACAATCTCCTTTTCCTAGACATCTAATGCATTTCTACAGTAAATGTTTATCTGCTACGCATATGATAGCCCTATTCTGCCAGTAACGCTTGCATTAATTCCAGACAACTGACAAAACCATTTTTCTTGATTTTCAGTGCACAACAAAAAACCCGAAATTTAATTAAATGGATTTTAGACCAAAAAATGCCAAGTTCGATGCTTAATCATACTTTCCCTACTGCCACGAATATCAAGTTGTAATGCTGTCGGAGCTAAAATACAACCGAAGTTATATTTATCCTCCTCCCCTATCCGCCATAATTTGATGTTTCACTCTATATGAGATTTATGTAATTCGAATGAATGGAAGTTTTGACCCAGCTATGCGAAAGTGAGATGTTCTAATGAAAACCTTTGGTAAGCCGAAATATCGTAAAGCAAAAAAGCAATTACCATTTATTTATTTCTTTCTCCCTCTCTCCCCAGTATATTCAGACTCGTCTATCTATCTATCTATCTATCTATCTATCACAGTATATTCATTACCTTTCCATGCATCTCTCTCTCTTGCTCTCTCCATATATCCATCTCTCTCTCTCTCTCTCTCTCTCTCTATATATATATATATATATATATATATATATATATATATCTGCCTGATCATATCTATCCCCATCCGCGTATATATATCCATGCCTCCTCATGGATAACTGTTTTCTCTTCTCATTGACACCATAGATATGAGCTGACTAATCTTGCCTCGTGGCTGAGATAGTTACGTATTTGCCGATGGGGATTAATCTTAGTACACATCTCAAGGTCAGTTTTCTCCCTTTCACGCACAACTTCGCTAGTCGCTAAGTCTCAAGCAGAGCGTACTCTTATCAAGTGTCCCTGATTATAACCATCAGCTGCACAGGAAGAGCTCATACTTACAGAACTACGATATCGTCGACAGACAAGTGGGCGACAATGACAAGCCACGTGTAATGAGTGTTGCGTCTCTTATGATGGAGTCTTTAATAATTATTAGGATGATAAGCCTTTGACCTTCCTCGTGACTGCAGTGGTCTGAGTGGCGCAGCGGTTAAAAGCGGGGACAATGGTATCGGCGAGCATTTCAGATTCTATAACGAAAGAAAATTATTCCAATAATGATGCGAATACATAAAACTTATATTTGTCAACGATTACGGGTTTTTTCTCTCACTAGTTTGATATTATTAAGCGGTAATAACGTCCAGCTATGAAATTAGTGTGGTAATCCTTCACATCAGGTCCCTTGCTTTAGAAAGTTCACTTCTAGAAAGCATTTTATCAAGTTGGCGTCCACTAAGAGCTGAGTGGCGAATTCCTTAATCATGATGACATCAAGTGAGTGAAATCAGCGAGAATTTCAACATGCAGTGTTATGGGCAAACGGTTCCGTTCTTTTGAATTCCAACTTTCTGCCAATTGACGAGTTAACGTTTTGAATGAACAATCACAACGCCAATTTGAGTACAAAACAAACTCAGCAAGATGTTTTGACTATTGCGTTCCAGATTTGTTGCGTTTTTTTCAAGTGAGCACCGCGCCATCCCGGGGCTCTGCGGTTAGCTGTAGTTATATCTCTATTAACCGTCATACAACACGTATTCTTGAGCTTGAAGTTTTAGCGCCAGTGTGCATGCTCCCAAGTAAATTAAGACGCCACTTAGAAATGAATCATTGCAACATGGTTGGTAAACCTGGTGACTATTTTAGCAGAAAGTTACAGGATTTATAACTTTTTGTAAGCATACGTCAATGCCAAACAATCTTATTCTAGCATCCTATAAGGTGGCATCATCATCATCATCATCATCATCATTCTTTTAGCGTCCGTCGTTAGACATAGACATTCCCCAATATTCGACAAACCTTTCTATCATTGGTGTCAGGGAGCCAGTACTTTCTGAATATGACTAGTTCGTCACGCCATCTTATATTTTGCTGGTCACAGTTTCGCATATGATCTATATTGCGAGTCGTGACATCAATCAGTCGTCTGACATTCTTGCAACATGCCCAGCTAATTGCCATTTGAGTTTTCTAATAGTTTCTATGTTATCCCTGACTCCTGTTTTTTTCTCTAATATACTGTGCTGTTTTGTGATCTCTCCATGTGTGGTTGAGCATGATTCTCTCATGAGTTCATCGTATGATCTGCAGTTTGAGGGTCATTTTTTTTGTTGGATTTCATGCTCCAGCTCGATGGGTGACTATCGGGAGGATACATTGCTCGTAGAACCATTTTTTTAAGACTGGAAGGATTTTCTTGCTCTACCGAAAGCTGGCCATTCTAGAGTGATTTTTCGCTTGATCTCCTCTTTCGAGGGTTTCATGGGAATTCGTTGTCCAAGGTAGTTGTAGTGGTCAACTTTTTTCAGGTTTGCATTTTCGATTTGGATTTTTGAATCTTCGTTATTCATTTTACTGAAGTTCATGTGAAGCCAAACTTTCTTGCTCTCCCCATTCAGTTCGTCTAGCATCACTTGGATATCGTGAAGGATCTTTTGCGAAAAGAACGATGTCGTCAGCAAATCTGAGGTTACTTCGGTGTTCGCTGTCTATTCTGATTCCTTTATTTTCCCCGTCTAGTTTTCGAAAGAGTAGCAAAAACTAAAAGGCCCCATACCGTAGCAGATCTGATTCAACCAGCTGCTAGAGATATGATAAAAATGATTAATGAATCTGCCGGGAAACTGCTTTCTAAGGTGCCTCTATCAGATAAAACGATTTGTTGCAGAATCCAGAACATGAACGAAGACCGAAATGAACAATTGATTGACAAAATGAAAGAGAAAGAATTAAGGGTTTTGCTGGACGAGATCACTGTCAATAATGAGGATGCCAATCTCATCTGTTATGTACGATTCGTTTATGCTGATAAAATTATAGATCTTCTGTTTTGCAATGTTATAACTGTTGGTATGAAAACTCAAGATTTGTTCGTGATACTAAGCACATTTATCAATGGAAATAATCTCGAGTGGACAAAGTGCGTTGGCAACAGTACAAATGGTGGTCGTTTCATATCCAGAGCTTAAGATGGGTTGCAAGAACTCGTTCGAAGCAAAGATACTGATACACTGTGGGCCCTATGTATAATTCACAGGGAAGCACTTACATCAAAGCATCTTAGTCCCCCAGTTAATATAAGCCTGGTATGTGTACTAAAAACGGTAAACTATGTAAATAGTCGACTATTAAAGGCATGATTTTTTCAAAAAAATATTGGAAAATATAGGAGCCGAACACACATTTTCGTTAAACTTTTACTGCTCGAAATCTCTATCTTGTACGTTCGGATTTACAGCATGAAATTGAATATATCGGAATTTTTGAGATGAGGTATTATTATTATTTCTATTGATATTCGGACCATCCTCATCTTGGTTGTTTTTCATACAACGTTTCGGCCGTTGCACTCTACGGCCTTCGTTAGGTATCATATGGTAGATGTGGGGAAGTAACAAACCGAACCCTTTATTTATCCGACATGGACACGTAGCGCAGTGGTTACAGCATCAGACAAATTACTGTAAAGTAATCTGATGGTTCTAGGTTCGATCCTAGTGCGAGACAGTATAACAATACTACTAATACTAAGAGGGTAGTACGGTCAATATACCCCTGTCGGATAAATAAAGGGTTCGGTTCGTTACTTCCCCACATCTACCAGATGATACCTGATGAAGGCTGTAGAGTGCAAAAACAACCAAGATGAGGATGGTCCGAATATCAAAAGAAATAATGAAATTGAATGTTGAATGTGTTAAATTTCTCTCTGTCAGGACGCAAGATGTACATTTTGAAATTGGATGAGAAGATTTCAGCCTTCAGGGAAAAATTTTATTATGGAAAAGAAAAATGAATGAAGAAAGTGACAAAGAGCGTTTTTCACTGATGCATCAGTTTGTGACAATGATATTGATTTCACACAGGTTATAAAATTTGTTTTGAAAAACACCTGCCTCAGTTTAGCAACTAGTTTCAAAGTTCTTTTTCAAAAATATAAAATGAAAAAAAAAAAAAAAGATTCAAGACCCAATCTCCTCCTGGCTTGACGTTTATAGAGGAAGAAAATCTCACTGAATTGTCTTGGGACAATGTACTGAAAAACAAATTTGCCAACATGGAATTAACTGATTTTGGATATCAATAAAAGATGAATATTTTCTGCCAAGTGCTAAAACTCGACAAGTTCTAATTCCATTTTCAACGAATTATCTTAGCGAAGCTGGGTTTTCGACTGTAGCAGAGATGAAAAAAAAGTATCGTGCAAAAATGGACGTGGAACAGGGAATAACGCTTTGATTCCAAGATTAGAAAAAACTGTATAGTGGACATTCAACTAGTAATCATAATTATCAAATAAATAATCAAATCTATAATGTTTTTATCAATCTAAATTACAGGATTTGTTATTTTGATTAAATTCAGTCAAGCAAAGGTAAACAAAAGAAAAAAATAATGAAAAACAAAAGCAAAAAACAAAATACTTTTTCCCGCAGGTCGGGCTACTTTGATTGCACCTAACCTTCGTTTCTTCCGGAAAATTCTCGTTTTTGAGAAAAAGCGAATTTTAAGTAAAGAAAGCGAATGGATTGGCTCAACAGCTGTTTCCGATCTACCGTGTTTTCATGATGTAAAGCTAGAATCTTAACTTGTGTCCGTCTTAAATATCCCCTATGTTCAATTCAACAAGTAAATATCGGTTTAACTGGACCCTTACGTTGAATAAATGAATAAATGAATAAAATCATTTTCTCATCTTTTTTTATTTATTCACGTTTGCATAATCGAAACTTGGCCGTTTTTTCGTCTTTTGGTTTCATTTTACTAACTAACCAAGCCACAGGAACACAGACGCAGTATTTCTGGCTTGGGGCACCGTGAAAATATTCTTATAAGCCAAGGATGCCGTGATATGAATAAGTTTGGAAACTACTGTGTCATGTCAATTTTTCAAGCTAGGAAGGGTTTGCCTGCCTGGAAAATTAGTATTGAGGATCCTATTTTTTTCCTGGGTTTAAGCGCCAACCTCTGGCACCAATGGAAATAAGCAACTACTTCGGCCAACTCGCATCTTGCTAACATAGGAATTTTCATAACTCATGACTCAACTAGAAAAACAGAAAAAGGAGATAATTCCGCCGACAAATAAAGAATGGTTTCGAAGAAGGTAGAATATGTTCGCCTCCCCTCGAAGACAGAATGTGATACAAGTCCGGTTTAATGTTCACATGCATACATGCAGCGTTATTAAGACGTCAGAATACCATCCAAATCTCCCCTTATTATGCAAAAGGGAGGTACTGCCCCAGGTCTTGAATCTCGAGGATCACGCTGCGCGAAGACGAGATCGTGGCTGATCCCAGACTGGAAGCCGGGCAGGTGAGAAAAGATCAACGGTTTCGAAGAAAATAACATCTTTGAGGTTTTGAAATCAACAATACTATTGTGTGTGTGTGTGTGTGTGTGTGTGTGTGAGAGAGAGAGAGAGAGAGAGAGAGAGAGAGAGAGAGAGAACATGTGTATCAGCGTTAAAGTCCAGATAAATTCACATCGGACAAAGTATAAACACGCCATCATAGTATATAAATGAATAACCGTAGCGTCAAATTTGGTCGTGTGAAAAATTCCATCGGATTATAAATATGCTAAGAATAAATTCTGTTTATGACATCACTGGCTTTTTTCCATTGGAAAACATTTAAAATAGAGTAAAAGAAGCGTCTAGATTTTCCAGAATCTAGATGTTATTTATGAACCCGTTAAAACAAGACCCACAAAAAACAAAAAAGCAAAACATTTTAAAAGGGGTTTAGTTTGGCCTGGACCGTTGGGACACAGAAACACATTAAAAAAAAAAACACGCATATATCAAATGAGATAAAATTCTTAGCCACCTTTGGTGGCTACGGTTGTTCAATTTTAAATCTTGATTTTTCGAAAGGTGCAGGTAAAGTGGTACCGTCCTCCTCACCGAGGTAGTAGTGCAGTTTCATTTCTGCATTTCACAATTCAACATAGTGACATTCCTGTTGTACCGCGTTAGGGTTTGGGGTAGGGGTAGGGGATCCAGGATCTCAGCCATTGGAGTATGAGATGTGAAAACGAGGCAATACTACTTGGCTTCTACGTACTGGAATAATACGTATTTCATCTAAATAAAACCAGCTGCTTTTTCGATTGTTGCAATCTTTGAATTCAACCCAGCTTCACACTGTCTTTCTCTCGATACATCTCTATTGAATTCATTTTCTCTTGTGTTTTTTCAAGTATTATTGGTTCTTTATGGAGGATGAATGTTCAATCACTTGATTGCTTAAAAAGAAAAAGTGATAATATCATCTGAGACCAAAGCAATTTAGATCAAAGTTTTTCTTTATTCTAGCCATAAAAGGAAAAGGGCCAAATATTATCAATATCAATTTCCCGCCAATCCGGTCTCATTTAGCAAAATCCCATCATGGTATTTAGCAATGGTGCCTTAGTCCTTTTAAACGAACGCCTCTTAGAAGTTTACAGACTTATACAAGCGTCACTTCCAGTCAGCAAAATTTTCTTCAATCTTGCATCTCACGATCCAACATTATAAAATGTATTTGGGAAGAGTCAGAAATCGTAGGGAGCCAATCTGGACAGTAGTTTGGCCAACAGATGGATTTGGGGATGTTTTGCCCCCCCCCCCCAAGGGAGGCATGAGATGTGAAGAAAGGACAGGTTTGGTCATCATGGATGCCACGGTAACACAAGCTCATTCAGTTGAATCTCACCACCGACTGAGCAACTCTGTGGGAGAGTATCTGTACATACATGCACAATAGAGTCCCATCTAATTAACCAGTTGCCAAGTTGTATCAACGCCACTCAACCGATTCTAAAGATGTTCGAAATGGCTGGATAACTCGTTTACTTATTTCGATCCTCATTGGGACGACGTTAGAGAATAGTTTGGGAAGCAAGGACAAAATGAAGACAAAGCGCTAATTTTGAAGTGGGGACGTTAATCAATCAACGTCGTTTGGCGCCGGGTGGGTAAAGTGGTGAAAACGTCAATCAATGGTTTAAAAGATCAAAGGTGAAGGAAAACCTTTTTTCCGTTTCAGGTTCAAAAGTGAAGGGGAACTTTTTTTTCTTAAAGCGCCTTAAATATTCAACCTGGTGTAGATGGGTACGTCATATATATATATATATATATATATATATATATATATATATATATATATATGGTTCTTTATGATTCGGTTTGTGACGATTTTTGTGTGAAGTTTGTAGATGCAGATGAGTAAACTTATTGGTCTGTAGTTGTGGAGGTCTTTCGGGTTTCCTTTTTTTTTTTTTAATATAAGAGCATTAAGATTGCAGTGTCCCAATTTCCCAGCATTTTAGGCATAACAATAATATATTTGTACATAAACAAAATACATAAGTAATAACCCGGCCTCGTGGGTCTTTTAAGTGATAATGCATGTCTATTTATTTCAGATTGTCCTTTTTCATCTCATTAAATGTTGGACCCCCCATCACCAAAGGGCCCAAGCCCCTCAGGCCCAACAATCACTAGCTCTCTTTAGCTACGCCACTGGTTGGGAGGTTAATTGATTTGCAATTCCTGTCAACTAGAGATAATCTTTGAAGCGTGCCATCATCTTCTTTTAGTCATTCAAGAACAAAGAAGAGCTTCATTTATTTATGCATCCCCCGAGAGAAAAATCACAGAGGCAAAAACAACATTAAAATGACCTGAGAGTCATTTGCGCTAAAACAACCATCGACCGGGCGTGAACACAGGTTACTTGTCGAGTCATATCGGCACTTTTGACAGCCAAGTGATCATAATCCCACATTGGCACAAAAATCGAAGTGTGCACGCGCTGATGTACTTAATGTTCTAGCCCGGATTAACAACTTCAGTGCCAACATTTTTTCAGTGACGTGTGTAAGCCAAGAATAGAACAATGGAGATTCCCGAGACAAAGTAACATCGCTAGAAAGCAGGTATAATAGCATTGCCAGAAAACAGGTATTTGTCACAACAATGTGCAAAGGAATAAAATGTTTACAAAGCACGATTTTTAAAAGAGGGAAAGTTAATGAATTAACTTCGTTTGGCGACCAAGAAGTCAAAACGTTAATATATTTTGATGATGAACGTGTTAACCAATGGTTTATACAGGGGCTTCAGGCTCCAAGAGAAAAGGGGTTATCGCAATCCCTCTTACCAGCCATCAATAGATGGTCCTAACTCTTGATATTTACTTATTTTATTGTAACCCAGATCAAAGTATTGTTTGTGTGTGCATGCACGATTAACTGCTATTCTTTAGGGTGAATCATACCCTTAATTTGAGAACCATGCAACGTGCACATTAATGGATTATGCTCAACCTTACGTGGAAAGACCACAAGACAGCACAATACATCCAGGAGAAGACAGAAGTCAGGGACATTATGGAATCCATTGAAAAACTATATATTATATATAATTGGCTGGCCATGTCACAAGTTTGGCAGACAACCGATGGACATCGCAATTCATGACATGAATCCCCAGAGATCGTATGCACAACTGAAGCCGGCTGAGTATTAGATGGAGAGACGAGCTAGACAAATTCAGAAAGTACTGGCTTCGCGACGCCTACGATGGGGAAGCGTTGCGAATCCTGGGGGGGGGGTCTATGTTCAACGACGGACGTTAGGAGACTGAAGAAGCGTTTCTTCCTGAATTATATGTTTGAGGCTAAATCAATAAGTCGGAAGCCTGGCACAGTTATTGACACAGAATTTCATCAATATATGCACATAAAAGTTATCAACAGAAACATTGCACAAGAAGAGTCAAATGTTATTGCAATCAACTTAATAAAGAATAAATTTTGTCATGTTCCATGGTTCAGATTGCTTATACTTATGACAATTACTATATATATATATATATATATATATATATATATATATATATATATATACGACGCTGGATCAATAAGTCCACAGCCTGAGATGAACTTATTAACTGAAATTTAATCTGCGTTCAATATATAATACTCGATTTCTGTAATTAATATCCATCGCTGATTCAAGTGCATTGACAAAGAAAGAGATTATGTTGAAAAACGGATAATATTCGTATAAAATGAATTTTTTTTCCATCATCGGGCAGCGTTCTTACTGATATACCAGTGGATTCGGCGAAATCGACCGAAACACAATCCTCTTAGTTTAAACGAAAGAATAAAATTTCTACGCATTTTCCCCATTCTCTCCTTCTCTTTCTCTCTCGTTCGTGTGCTAGCTCATCCCTTTATGTGATCACACGGATGCATGTACTCATTAATCCAGTAGCCCCCAAAGGTGTACGCCACGGCTCCCCCCACAAGGAGAGAAAGAATAAACGAGAGGAAAAAATATTTGGGAACTGCGATTCCCAACCTCCCACCTCTATCATCCACAACTATTTCCCCTTGAACGTATTGCCACAACCCGCTTCTGCTGTAACTGGTCCGTTTCCGATATCCTCCTGTAGAAATCTATGGAATGATTGACGAAAAGGTTACATGTTCACCTTGTCTTTGAGACGGAATGCCGAGGGATCCTTTGATCTTTGCCGCCTTTCTTGATTTTTTTTTTGTTCATTGTTCGATTTTCCTCATCCTCCCACATCCGTCTCTCGCGCCTCTCCACCTAACTGTACCCCTCCTTGTCTTTCTCCCACACACTTTCTCCATCGATTCCGCTCTTTTCTCTCCTTTTGATCGTTAAGTTCAATTGCCGCCCAAAAAGACGCCATTTTTTACCGTCGACGCCATCTTTGGTTCCGTTTGTCGCTATCAGTCAGAAATAACCCCAACAAAAGCAAATGCACTGGCCGATGTGGCTTCGTTGTGGAACATTGGATAATGTAACGCGATTTTTATTCTTGGGAAGCGGGTGTTATTTTCTATTTGTTTATGTGTAAAATGTATACAAAATAGCTTTTGGGACCAAAACAGTGACATTCATACGTTGTTTTTTCTTGCTTTAGTGAATAAAATGTGCGGATAGATGTGGCGGATCCTGGAGAAGGCCTATGTCCAACGACGGACGTTAAAAGACTGATTATGATGATTAGAAAATAATGTTTATTACCCAGGAACACCGATCATTGTGGCACAAAATGTTTGTTCTGTTTTTGTCAGTAGATGAGATGAGGAAGCATATGTCTTGTTGCTTGCATGCTACGGTGGTTGACAGAAAAGGGGGTCGGTGAGCGAGTGCAGGGAGAGGTAGATTGATACCTTTCGCAAGCGAAGTAGTACCATTGAAAACGAACAGTCTCAACCGGAAGAGCTTTATGAAAGCTTAATCTATTAAGCTAGGCATTCTCAACGAGGGTCATACATTTCCTTCCAAGGCTCTTGCTCATTTAAAAGGAGCCGTAGACTGAAAAGTGCATCGATGCTAAAATATGAGAAGCAATGAGAAGCTTTCTCCTCGACATATTTGGTTGTGTAGACTCAGCACAGAACAGAATTGAAATCTCGACAGAACGTGACCTCTGACTAATTAACTTATTTTAGACCCGATATCATGAACCTTGCCGAAAAGTGTGAAGTTCAAAGATCGTATTAAGCTCCACAGGTGATAGTTTTTGAGCGTTAGCTCGAATAAAAAATTCATCCTAATTGTATTGACCCTCTACAATCGTATAGGGAACGCGCAGATACAAAAATACTTCGGTTAGCGCCCCAGATACGTTCGTAGAATGCAGTGGTAAGGAAACACCGGATCATAACTTGATAGGCTATTTTTCACAGTGATAAGAACACAAATGAAAGTGATACATATAGCATGAACCTGTGGATTAACAGCAGACTTTGCGTTGATTTATGTCGGAGTATGCATGAGTGTGAATCATAGCTTCTTACATTTTATAATTCTTTATTTATTTCGAAATTCTAACAATACTAAATCTATTTTGAAAAAGATCTGAAAAAGGATGCTATAGAGAATCCGTGTTTTTTTTTTTTTTTTTTCGCACAATGCCAAAATTGTGTGGTTTGGGGACTAAATTAAGTAGTTTCAGTACCCAAATAATCAAATAGCACAAACCTCATCAGCAGATTGAGCTTGCGTGAAAAGATAGATGAAAATATAAATTTGTATCCATTGGTGATGTATATTTGTTCCGTATCATATCGTAGGTAAGAAATTGTTATCTTTTTTTTTTGTCGGAAGCCTGAAGCTTTGTTCGGAACCATATTTGTCCTATTTTGGTCTTGAAAAATATCAAATGGCAACCCCGACCGAATCATTGCTAAACGGGTAGTGTTAAGCGGCATAAATATACATACCTTAAGATAATAACTGCAACGTAGTTTTTTGATTTTCTTGTAAGAGAGCGCATCGGTAGACAAATTCCAGTTGTAAGATTGAGAACAGAAGTTGATTTCGCAGTGAAAGATTATTTTCTTTTTGATCCCCGCTTCAGGTTCCCACTCCGGTATTTCTTTTGGCAATTCCATTGACGGAAAAAATGTGTCTAAAGAGAGTAAAAGGGATGAGATGCCATGGCAGAAATGAATAGATAGGAGAAAATGGGCATATATATATATATATATATATATATATATATATATATATATATATATATATATATGAAAAGACTGAGAAAGAAATATATGAGCAGAGATAAGATAGATAGATTGATCGATAAATAAAGATAGCTAGATATGAGCAGACCGAGATAGATATGGATAGAGATAGATAAATATGAACCGACTGAGATAGATAGATAGATAGATAGATAGATATGAACAGACTGAGAAAGATATGTACTGAAACGAATAGATAGATTGATACATATAAGTATTTGATAGATATGGGCAGACTAAGATAGATAGATAGATAGATAATGAAGGGACTGGGAGAGATAGACCGAGAGAGATGGATATGAACAGACTCAGAGAGGGAGAGAGAGAGAGAGAGATAATGAAGAGACTGAGATAGATAGATAGATAGATATGAGATAGGTACAGAAAAGGAAGTAATGGAAATAGGTTTTGGCAACTAGGTATACGGTAATGTCTCCGTTAGTAGACATTGAACATACTAAAAACATAAAAATTTAGAAGTAGGTATTGGACGTTCTTCAGCGTACACCCACTCCCTCCATTCCCATCACTGAGAAAAAGCGTTAGAAAGAACACAATAAACCAAGATATCGTTTTGACATAGAGTGATGTTAGCGTCAATAATGATAATAATCATAACAATAATAATAATAATAATAATAATAACAATTGAAATTGAAGATATGTTGGATGCTAAGGAACTCTCAGCCCAACCCGTCGCGTCGTAGTAGTCGAAAGAAGTCAAATGCGCAAAATAAACCTGTCCCCACCAGCTACACCTCCAACTGACCACACCCCTCTACCCAATGTCTGGCTTTTCTCCCGACACCTGATCCATTGATTCCATCTGGTCAGACAGACTCTGGGCCTCGTAAAAGCGTAATGAATCACTGGCCCAGGATGAACATCGGAAGGGTGGACCGAACACATGCACGCATACCCATATATATATATATATATATATATATGTATATATATATATATATATATATAGAGAGAGAGAGAGAGAGAGAGAGAGAGAACGAAAGTGACTGATATATTTGAACTATTTGAGATAGATATAAACTGACTGAAACAGATATGTATAGACACAGATCGATGGATATTAATACACTAAGATAGATATATCCAGCTGAGATAGATATAAACAAACTGATAGATGGATGTGGATAAATTGTAATAGATAGATAGTTATATAGTTATGACCACCCTCTACTCTCTCTCTCTCTCTCTCTCTCTCTCTCTCTGTGGGTTTTGGCGTTTATGTCTCCTAACTGACATGTCTACTCTCTCTGCATCCAAGTGTTTGTTCCAATACGCACCTACACTAATCTTTTGTGCCACCGGATCACCGATAGCTTTTTTACGTGAAAAGAAGAGTGGATAGAGGTTAATTGTTGCGATGTCAATGCCAATGTTACGTCTTCTTAGATTTTTGGTTTCTGTCACGCTAAAGCAATCGGAGAGAGGATGGTGGTAAACCAAAGTCTGTGATTGTGTGTTCACTTACGTTAAAGCATACAGATAAGTGTTAGTGCGCTCATGTTTACTTCACTACTACAAATACTGTTGCTATTGTCTTCATTGCAGGACATAAATGAATATAGGCATCTCTGATTTTTTATGAATTATCTGATGTTTTTCACATTTGATAACTCAATTCTGTTGCTTTATTGTCTTACGGGTAATAAAAACACAGAATGTATGAAGGGTTGCAGAAAACTGACAGAAAATTATATTTCGTTCGATGCATGTGTGTTCTTTTTTTGTTGTTTTTGTTTTGCAATCAATGCATTTATACTAAAATTGTATAATTTATCCATATGTAAAAACATACATTTTTATGGATACTTTGTTAGTTCTTACATTTCTATCTATTCGAACTAATTATGCTAGTATTATGATCGAGTCCATGTCTTGGTTATTCCAGCTACAACGTTTCAACCGCTGTACCTCTGGACTTCTTCCAGTGTCTGTTGTCTTCGGTAGACCTTTTCAGAATTTCTGTTTGGATTTCTAAATAGAGGAATTCTCATTACTAAACAGTAACGCATTCGAACTTGAACTAGTTGTGTTGGTCACGAACTGTGGAATTAAAACAATTTATCGAGATACAAAAAACAAATTTTTTTTTCAAATGTCTCTTTGTGAATTAATTTACTTAAATAATTTAAATCTATCGTGCATCGAGTTTTCTTTGTGCCTGGTAGTCGTGTGCGGAGAAGTAGGCATTCAGATATCGGCGCTCGGTAGACTTGCGCAGAGAAGTCAGGTTACGATGATATTTCATAGATCATTGACCCTACAGGACAAAGCGTTGGTTAAGTGTGTCTAGTGACCTGATGACCGTGGGTTCAATCCTTTGACCTGGCAGTGTTTCTACCCACTCTTGTCTATTTATCATTATTAGCATAGAACTTGTAAAAAATGGGAAAATAATAAGTGTAGTAGTGACATTCTAGTAATCGGTTAAAGTTTTTGTTGTTGTTCTTGCTTGCCTTTTCTGTTAGTCGAACCCCTACTGAGTTGACTTTTCCTAAACTTACAACAATTATAAGTTCAGACTTCCGGTTAAGACAAAAAGTGAAAAGTTCAACATGATGGATAGAAGAAAAAAGAGAGAAAAATTCTATTCCTACGTCTTCGATCAACGAAAGGAAGAGAGAGACAGAGAGAGAGAGAGACGGACAGAGACAGAGACAGAGACAGAAAACCTATGGTTGATATATTGAATTATCTGCTGTCGCTTAACAGATTCTTTTAATTAGAATTTATTACTTTTCCTTTCTTTTTTTAAATCTTGTGTATAATTCTTTTTTTTTTTTCTCTACTCATCTCAGCCCGAATCGTCCATAGCAAAAGCTTGAAACTTTATACACACTCCCCTCAATGTACAGGGGAAATATATATATATATATATATATATATATATATATATATATATATATATATATATATATATATATATATTGTTGAAAATTTGGCTCCGGTATTCAGAGTGGTGTTTTACCCTGAAGCAGCCAGTCTCGTCCTTTTTTTCCTTCCTTTTTGTTCCACTTGTTCTTTCTTTTTTTCCTTCTTTCTTTCGAACTCAACCTTTCTGCTCTCCTCTTCCTTCTATTATTCTCCTTTTCTCCCCCCCCCCATCTCTCTCTTTCCATTTGTTTTTCTTTTCCTTTTCCTCACCTGCCCTTCTCTTCTATCCACAATTCTCCTTCTCTTTTTTTCTTGGTCTTTCCCTTCTCATCTTCCATCTTCTTTATGCCCTTTTCTTCGATCTTGTCCTAAACTCCTTTCTCTCTCCCTTCTTCTTCGTTCTCTCCTTCTTAACCCTTTTCTTCGACCTTGTCAATAACCACTCTACTCCCCCTTCTTCTTCGTTCTCAGCTTCTTCTTTTTTTTGACCCTTTTCTTCAACCTTGTCCTTAACTCCTTCATCTCTCCCCCTTTTTCCTTCGTTCTCATACTCAAGATCTCTCCCTTCTAATTGAACAAAAACCGATGCAGACACCAATACCTGAAACCAATTTCTGAATTCAGTAGACTCTTGTTATTACGATACGTTAAGGGATTTAAGAGTGCCGTTATAACGGATTTCCCGTTATAACGAGTGGATTTTATACGAAGTAATGAGAAACCAAAAAAGTACAGACAGAAATTACTTGTAATTATCCTTTCACAGACGATCCTTGGTGGCAATAGATTCGGTTCGGATTTTATTTTTTATTTTTTATTTCATACAGCGTGGGAGACTCAATGTTTTATCCAGAAATTGATGCATTTCAACAAACACCTCGTTCCATCTTCCTAATTTTTTTCAAGCTTACCCTTAATTGATTAGACTTTCTTTCTGAATTTCATTGCAACTTCCTGTGTTGCTTTTGGTGGCACTATTGTAAGGGTAAAGTCATTTCAATCTTTAAAAAAATGCACCGAAATCTCCAAGTGCTGTTGCTGCAAACTAATCGCTGACAATAGTCTTGAGAGAATATAAAATGAACGTGCTCTCATACCACGTGTATCGTTAGAACGAGCGCTGTTACAACAATTTTACTGTATTAAAATCATTGAATTTTGATTTCTATTTTAAAAAAATGCATCCAGAGTTGTCTTTCCCTAATTAGAAAAAGAGTTGACTTTTATCTCTCACTAGAGAGGAAAGGCTCATGGCTGATTTTCGTATCGCATTAAAGTTATGTCATCATCCCAACACAGAACTGACGTTTGTTCTTGGCCAGGAAGATGATGGTATTGATAACGAGTCACCAAGTACAATTTAGCATCTGATTAAATGTTCGCAGACGATGGATGGTTACTTTGGTCTCTTGAGTTACTTAAACAGAGGAACTAACCGCCGTAATTTATTGCTGCAGTTGGATTTTGAATATTGTCACACATGTTCTAACCTCATTAGTTTTAAGAGATGATTGTGAGATTCCCAAGATTGACGCAGAAGAAAAATCTCTTATCTGAATCTCTTGGGATCAGACACGTTCAGGAATCCGAATTTTTTGGATTTGGGAATGGTAGTATGAAGGGTAGGGTGGCTGAATGATTTACGTCACGGATAATGTACTCGGTGAACTGAGTTCAAAATCGGGCTGAGTCAGTTTGTGTTCACTCTGCATTAAAGGTATGAATCTATCTCTCCTTTCAGTTATGGGTGAAGAAAAAATAAGGTCAAAAAGAGTAAAGTGAGTGCTACCACTTCGGGTACTTGTCGCCTCTAAATTTATTTCACATATTGCATACTGGAACTGAAACAGTGAAACTTATGGCACGTGGATCCCGGGCCGGGACGGCTGACACTGCAGCCAACCTAAGGGCACAATTCGTTATTATTGGAGGACTTTGAGTTCGTTATAGCAATTGTCTCTATCCAAAACGTTAGACTAATTGTCATGTACAATCTCAAATTAGGACTTAATGCTGCTCAAGCTACTGATAACGTCAATAAATCACGTGGTGTGAATACAAGTGCTTTGCGAACTATGCTGCATTTGTTCAATGGATTTAAATATGGAAATATCGATACCAAAGATAAAACCTGAGAAGCCTGTTCTTAAAAGAAATAATCGATAGCAGTAGCCACCAACCCCCAATAACGGTTTGAACTCTTTCCCGGGGCCTTTAAGACCTCAACGGCGACCATATCACGTCAAGTCACATAAGAAAGAGGGAATGATTAAAACGTTTGGAAAATGTATCTCACATGGACCAAATGAAATGTTTCATGACGGTGCACAGACCCACACTATTTAGCAAACTAAGTTTAAGCTTAGAGGATTGAGATATGAAGCCAAGCAGCATCTCCCATCACGAAAACTATTTATAAAATAATTATAATAATCAAGAGTGTAACAATCCAGAGTATTGCAATGAAAAGCATCAATAATATGAAGTAAAACAAGTAGGAAAACTAGAAAGCTTTCAGAGAGTGGATAATTCTGCCAACGCCCAATACTAATTAAATACTGCTTTACTGTTCGTTTCAACCTCTTTTCATGCGGTACAATATAAATGTTTCTCAATTGAAAACGAATTTCCAGATCTGACTCACAATCCAATCACCTCCTCCTTAGTTCATGGCCCAACCTTCCATATAATTTGAAGTTTATTGGGAACTTTTGGAGATATCGTGTGGACAGACAGATATACAGACAGACGAACGGAAACACAGACAGACGGAAAAAAACAGACGGTCGGAGGGTAATACATACACCACTCCAAAGTCGTTGGCAGGGGTAATAATAATAGTTGAAATAGATGTTGATGTAAATGAATAGCACATCTGTTATTAAGTAGTTGGACAAATGAGGGCGTAAAGCAGTGGTTTCTCAAGTTTTCCGCCGCAGAATCCTTAATGCTCTGGAAAATATATACGGGCCACTTAGGTATTTTAATGCTGATTAGGTGCTTTTGTAAAAAAAATAAGCTATTACAAGTTTTCAGAAACAACATTTATTTCAAAATGATTTCCCTTTCACAGACCTTTTACATAGGTCTCGCCGACTACTTGTGTTGCACGGACCACACTTCAAGAACCGCCACCGTACAGAAACAGAGAGAGGAGGGGGTGGCAGAATGATTGTAAATTCAATCCATTACCTGCGGATGGCGGAATATTCCGTAACTGCAGTTCTATGTGATATTCAATAAAAATCATTTTTTTTATTGTGATTGATGTCAACTCAGTTGAATATGTGAGTCGGGATTTTTATTTTGGATAGACGAGCTAGACAAGTTCAGGAAGTACTGGCTCCGCGACGCCCATGATAGAGAAGTGTGGCAAATCCTGGGGAAGGTTTATGTCCAACGACGGACGTTAAAAGACTGATGATGATGATGATGATGATGACTTACAGTGGATCATCTTGTAGTGGACAAAGGCTATTGTCTTGCAATGGATAACTATTACATCTACCACCTTCTTCATTTTTATGGTTTAAATCATCGATGCCGCTATGACCGAAGCGTTTAAAGTGTACATGCAATGGGGTGCAGCAGTGATGCAACTAAATAAATTTACTGCTGCTCATCAAGCACTTTTCATTATTAATACCTTCGTCGTCGTCGTTGTCGCTATTATTCCACGGGGCCCTCTTCCTCTTCGCGAAAGCTTAAGAGCCATGAAATTGCTTGCCCTCCTTCCCCCCCATCCTAAAATCACTTTGATACCACCCCCTCATCCCAATCTACCCTGCCCGGCTCCCCGCTACACATGCACACACAAGCTCATATCAAAAAACCGTTGTTCAGGCATCAGCTTCGATCTTGAAATCTATTTTCGTTCCTGACAAATCAATATTTTTCCCACGTGGAAAACATTAATCATTTCAAATACAGAGATCGGGAAATTTACAACTCCGCACTTCTTTCCTCACAAGCG